>JARQSV010000599.1:415507-589840 GCA_030142285.1 Calameuta idolon
GATTTCAAGTGCACTGTAATGCACGTGGGTAACACACGGATTATTCCATGACGATGGATCGATGCCAACTTTCCAAATTCCGTCCAGACATCAGCAAGAGTCTTCAAATCAATTCCATGCACCAGCACGGCAATCTCAGTAATGGTATCGATAACTGAAACGAACAATGACGTTAAAAAAAAAAGAACTTAACCTCCTATACTAATATGCATTTAAATTGCATGTCATTACCATTAATCAGTATATCAATATCTGACTTTACATTGGCATCGAAGATTATCACCCTTTGGAGGTTATCGAAGAATAATTTAAGGGTCGAATTGGTCTTGCGAAAAAGGGCTGCAAGTTCCTTCGAAACCTCGGTAAATAATGGCCCATAAATACTTTGGCTGTAAAAGGTAATATCAGGTTCGCATTAGCTCGTATAACAGTTTGACTTTACATAGTTAAGCTGATTGGCTCGTGACGGGTTTACCTGACTTTGCAATGCTCGACAGCTCGTTTTGCTACTTCTGGTAAAAGCACGACAAGCGATTTCACCCTGGATACTGATACCCTGCGAAGGCCTTCCACGTGGTGCAAGCACTCCTCCCAGGATTCCAGTAATCGCTCACACGATTCAAGACTGGTTTTAACATTATCCACTGAAGGTGCTGTGCTTTCTTTTGTTGTATTTAAAGTCTGTAAATTTATAAAAGAATATTAATGTCTTTTTTTCTCTCTTCTTTAAAGCTCCCCGACGGAGATAAACGTAATCTTATCGAGCCTCTACTTTACGAGTATGCGGAAGCGATAGGCGGTATTATCACCTGCTGTTTAGAAAGTTTCCGAAGCACGATAAAATGAAAAACGCTCCTTTAATCTTCATGTCGGCGAGAACAGATGTGCCTTTCGTGTTAAATATAAAAAATTACCTCAAGAAATAATTGACGTCCAAGAGGTAGAATGCTGACGAATAATCCTTCCTCGAGCATATCGACCGGGCATATAGATAAGCATTGTTTGAGGGTCTCTTGAAATTTATTGATTTTATGTAAAAGATCTTCATGTTCTAGAGAGTCGTGAATCGAAGGGTCAAGGAATCATCAATATCAAGCATTCATTAATAAAATAATGCTTGTCCGTCAGGATAACTAGAATATTATCTCTGTCAAGGATACGAAGAAATTAAAAGGATATTTTTAACGTTAATATATGACTCTCAATGTCTTGGTCCATTATCGAGAAGTCCAACTCCAGGGAATCCACAAACTGCGCAGAGGATATCGTTGATTGGTCCTGACTCGTCATATTACCTATACAGAAGATTAATGAAGTAAAATAAAGTCGATAATTAGGTATAACAATAATCATTGAATCGGTTGGTCAACAATGTGGGTGAGAATGCACAGGATGACGCGGTCATGAAATTCTTGGGATACTCTGAGGGAGTTTCTGATTGCACAAAGAAGATAAAGATAAAGCTCTCGTAAAGAGAAGGGATATATATATATATATATAAAGAGAGGAACCGGTAGCTGAACTCAGTGAAATCAGATAAGAGTACCGATTAGAACGAGTCGTTAATAGGGCGCACTCTGTTACCGGATTCGGGCCAACTTGAGGGCAAGTTGCATAAGTTAAAAGTTCCTATTTAAAGTTTCGGCTTGAACGAGAACGATTTGAATGATCGGTGAGCGATACCATGGCAACTACGGACAACAAGCTGTCAGATGATAGGTAAAGTTTTGATCAATAACAGGTGACTGCTAGAGTTGAGTCGAGTTCGGTACTGCCGGTAGTGTATAGTAACAAGGGGGTTGCTTTAGTAAGGGTAGGACAGTGGATGGTAGTGGTTGGTAGTAACAGTAGCTTGTGTTAGGGGTAGTAGTAAAAGCATAGTAAAGGGTGTAGGTAGTAGTCCTTATGGAAGAGGGCAATGGATGGAGTCGGAGTTGGGGCTTGGGGTTTGGGTTTGGGGTTGCTGAGGGTGAGGAGTCAGTCAGTCGGCGTGTGCCAGCGCCGGCGGCTCACCAAACAAGACTGCATCATCCTGAAGTTATCAGGGATCGACGGGCTAGTCAGGATCTTTGGGATCCTCATGGGACTTAGGAAGATTGAGGTGAGTTGGATGCTGAACATTGACCTGAGAGGCTGAATAGGAGTTTGTTGCACTTGGGATGTATAGAGATCATTTTATTTGTTAGTAAAAGTGTACTTAGATATGATTGTAAGACTTGGTAAAATTTCAGAGTATCGAGAAAGTTCATCCTGTCATCGGGGGACACTGCTCTTCAAGGTGTGAACGACTTCTGGGGGTCGTCGACTTCAGACTGCCTGTGCGTTAGACTTTGCTGAGGTACTTGAACCTGGAGAGGAAGTTCACTTAGGTGAATGGTAAGGGGGATCTTCTCTCGGAGGCTTTGAAAATCTCATCCAACTGGACTGTCGGTTGGTCTCAGGACGCTTTCACCGGAAGTCAACGTGTCCATTGGCGGATGTCGTTGGGAGTCAAGGAAGCTTGAAGAAAATTATTTGATAAGGATATTGAGTAAGGCTGGAGTGAATCGGATGAGAGGAAACTTATTATTGCTAATTAGTAAATGAAACATGTCAAGTCTACGACGTCCACCCGGGCCAGTAAGGCAGCTATCGTTACAGCAACCGCCACGTCGTCAGCAGGTACGAAGACAAAGATCAGCAGAGGATGAAAAGCCTTTGCAGATCTATGCGAATCCAATACGCGCAAAGTTATGCCCGGTTCAGAAATCGGACTCTGAACGTCCCAGGGTAAGAATAGCTTGGGGTGATCATGACTCTTCAGGAAACCAGGTCCAGGTGATCGCCCGTCAGCTGCCAGGAAAGCCGCGTCTTCCGGCAGCTAAACCTAACAAATACTCATCTAGGAATCTGCCCCACGAGAAAGCTACTATACTCTACTCTAGACAGGAACTTGCTGAGAGGCTGCGACTCGCTTGGAAGCAACGAGAGGATAACAGATCGAACCTAGACATCTTCCTCGCGCATAACACAGTTGAGGAACGTTCGGAGTCTCAGATGTCGACCAGCACGACCATCACCGCTTCGCATAGACCGGCGCCAAAGGTAGAGAAGAACCTTACCAAGGAGGATGAGCGACCTGTTCCCAGTATTATGGTCAATAACAAACCCATTTGCACGATCGATCAAACCGACTATCAGCAATCGGAATCTATCAATAGTGAACGCGATGCGAATCATGCGATAGAAACTTCTACAGATATGAGAAGCGATGAGATTATGGATATGGGATTTGCGAGAAGTACTGACGAGACTCCATCATTTATTGAATGCAGGACACACACTTCGAATTACTTGAAAGAGGAGGTCACCGATTCGGTAGGGAAGGAAGTCACTGAAATTTTTTCATCAAACAATCTGGATGATCGTCATCTCGAAACTATCATGGGTACGACGAAAGATGAGACGAATCAGGATAGCCTGAAGGAATTAAAAATATCTGAAGTCGACGTCTTCACCACGGAGGAGCTGATAGAAGTCGTCGAAACGGTAGTGAGGGAAAAATCCTGTATGAGTATCCATTGCAGCAGTGAGACTACGATGTTTCTACCGACCTCTTTGAACCCCCCAAAACAAGACAGCACCAGGATCGCCCTGGACAAGGATCTATCCCAAGCGAAGATCAAGCGTGCGAACTTTCATAATTGTACAAGCAAAGCCTTCGTGGCTCCACTCGTGGAGAAGTCAGGAGCCAAGGAGAAGATTCAGAAGGATAATATTTCCGAGAGGACGACCTCATCTCGTAGAACAGGTTCAGCCCCACCTCAGCGTCGTTTAACCAGTGCGCCAGGTCCTAGAACACAGGTAAACATTGTGATCGACGCGACCGGAATTGCCAGGGCGGATCCATCGAGTCAGGAAGGTAAATTGCTCGAGCGGAAGGATACGGTATCAGGGACGACATGCAACGAGGCGCCGGTAAAGACCGCAATTTCCAATCGGGCGATAAAATCAGCACCAATGAAAAGACGTGCGAAAAGCGGAAAGCGGCGAATCGCAATCAATTCGAAGGACGGCGAGGAGGACCAGGAGAGACCAAGACGTGGTACCGGAAGCCGAGTTAAACAGACCTCGGAGAAAAAGAGTACCGATGTTATCACGATGGTGTCCCTCGTGAGTTCAGCAGACAGTGATAGCGACATAGATCAAAATTCACCACGAGACGATAAACTTATCTATGAACTTCGCAATAAGCTTCCCACAACACCGATTATCAAGAACAGCTGCTCTCAGCCAATAGCAACATCAAGAAAGCCCATTAAATCGGGTGAGCCAATTTTCAGTCTTGTCTTATCGTTCCGTTGAGAACAATCAGAATTCCACGATAACTCTTAAGGCTGCCTCATAGACACACAGAATATCTACATCAGGATGGAAGCCATCATCGGATTAAAACAATTAACTCTGAAACGACTAAAGGCCCGTTCATAGGTTATCCAAATAGTTAACATTGTACTAGAGACGTTTGAGGCACGATCACGATAATACACTCCTGACACGGATTCCATTTAATAATGATAACCGTGCGGAGACGCTGGGACCGTGAAGAGGCCGCGATAATTGACCAAGTTAATTATAAAAGACGTGACACGCGAGCGGTACATTCCACGAATAATCCTTGGACGCCCCGTTACTCCTACCCCTTATACAGAAAGCACCATTGAGTATACAGGACTGAATTTACACCTCAAGCTACGTACACTCAGACCATTTAGAGCTAACTTCAATTCAAACTTCGGGGTACGGTAACGTGATTGCTTTAACTACTAATCTAAAGACGTGCCTTTCAATTTAGTTTGTTCACAGTTCGCGGATTGAATAACACAAAATTACTTTGCAACACCATGCAAACTTAAGTTATAACAGCCGGAAGTCCTCGAGTGTACCGACAGTGTATGCATGTGTATCCGGTGTAACCCATGAAACTTTGACTCCTTGCGATGAACTGTAAGAAGGAAGTCGAGTACCACGAAGGAGGTCGACCTTATAATTACCTGTTATCGTTAATGAATGAGAAATCAGTAGGTGCACCGGTACAAATCATATGTTATGCTTTCATTCGTAGTGAGACAAAATCGATGACACACGATATACCTGGCCTAGTTTTTACTAAAGGCTTTGTGGCCCGCTTAAACCGATGAAATGATTACAGCCCAGCACATAGTAAACCAGGTTACCTTCTACACAGACTAGAACCATAAAATCGGAAATTTAGGCTAGGATACTCTGCGCTATGCGCCATTACCCTGATCTCATTCTTGGACCCTGGTTATGTCCTTGGATGCAGCTGATAAACTACCTCCAATAATGAGTATTCTTTGGCAGTTTAGTAATGATAATTTTTTTCAAGTTTATAGGTTATATCACTCAGATAGATTTCCTGATAATTATTCATTCGATTTTTTAAATACACTTAGTACATTTTTTCACAGTTTCCTTCCAGCAAGATTCATTCGACGACGACGAAGAAGAGACGACGAAGGGCGAGAAGAAATTATTGCAGCCGCGTTACACGTTTGTTTATCGTGGAACCGGAAGTGCCTTGCCTACACCGGAAGAAGCGTCGATTTGGAGACCAGAAGCCGGCGCAACTCTGTCTACGGCAGAGTTGAATGGCGATGACGAGGAGACAACAGAAATTCTTGTGACCGATCGTGAGAAACGATGTCTTGCTGTACCCATTGGAGATATTCGGGACAAGAAAAGAAAACTTTTGCGCACACGGAGTATACCGCCTCGTGGAGTGTGAGTAAATTTGACTGATAATAATTCAAAGAAGGAAAATATTGTCTCTTGTCATTGTAACTGGCGTTGTCATGGATAATACCAAATCGTTGGTACTCAATTTCATGCAAAAAACAGCCATTTCTTTTCTTAGCGATCCAACTGTGCGCGACCCTTCAAGACTATGGCGGATACTAATAAAATTATACAAACTGATAGAAATCACGTTGCTTCAACAGTCAACATCAATCTTATCGGAGGTCACGTGAGGCAAGGATGAAGAAAATGATATTTGAGTCTACTTGTGTCTGCTGTGACGTAAAAATTCGCGAGTTCCTCACGAGCACGGATTGGTTTCGATTGCTTCGCAATTTATGACATTGGCAGAAAAATGGGACAATACCAGATAGACGGAACGTGATGGGGAAAGGCGACACGGCGGGTACCGTCGTGCGCCACAGTATTTTCTATATATATTGTTATTGTTATTATGTGTATACTATATATGTATATATAATGCTTCAGGGTCCTCTCATATTTTACCGAGACTTTCTAGAAATAGAAGTGTAGAAACCTGCAGGATGTTTCCGTTCACGTGACCCTGAACTTTCCAATGAATTTGACAATGAAATGAGTATAGAATTTTACAATTTTTGTCTTTTGCTTCATTTCATTATTATTATTCAATCCACTTCTCAGATCCGAGAGTCACTATGTCAAAGAGCATTGAAGGGAATCGATGGTGTCTGCAAAGAAATAAATAAAAATCTCAAGGATATCTATTGAGTTTGATATGGCCTCTGTAACTTATTTATTTAATATAATGCCATTAGATTTCTTATAGTGTCACGAATCACGGTAATTACAATATTGGCAGGTTATCCTCTGGCATTAAATGTCTCGAGTGTACGATTACAAGGCAGATTCAGTAATTCATTAATCATCCTTAGCACGATATTCTTGAGGTTATATAATTTTTTTTTGTGACTCATCGACAACCCTCTTTCGTATAAAATATCGAGGACGTGACTTTCCTTGGAACTTTTACGAGTGGCTGATTCATAGTGTTTCTACTTAATGATCTTACGCTACCTTAACTGGAACTTTATTTCGAAGATAATTAAACGTCGAAAATTTGAGTAGCTCCGTAATGTAAGGCTCTGTAAATGATATATGTAACCCGTTGTTGACATAGCAGCAAAATCTTCTTCCTTTTATTATAACGATTTCATCCTTGACGATTGCATATCGATCCTTCCTGTTTTCTATGCTTCCGTATGTGTTATTTGAACCTGGCAGAAGACGCGCGATTAATGGAAAGCGTTAGACAGAATTGTTAAAGAATTGAGTAGACTCATAAGTGGGTCGATCGATTAAACACATTCTAAACCTAGTGTCCTAATACTTTGCCAGTCATTAAGTTTCGAATTATCAGAACCGAAGGGTATGTCGTTAATAATTTTATCTATATCTTGCAGGGGGAATGAGAGACAGCTGATAATGACAGAGGTTCAGAATTCGGTGCAACAATCAAAACAGGTTACGGTTACAGAAAGCAGAAATCTGTCACAGCAAACGCAGGTCTTGTCGGAGGTTTCTACATTGAAGGTAAATTAAGATAAAAGATTTAGGCTAATTGTGAAGATCGTGTGCCATTAATTAATTTTTCTAATAGATTGAATCAAGCACAACGATTTCGGTTTCCGACGTGGAAACTGATGGAGCATCCGCTGAGCCTCAATTTCAAACCATCAAGGAAAAAGAATGTTGGCATCTTTATAGGCGAATGTGTGATAAAGGAGTTTATGTTTCATTTGACACTGTATTGAGGTTAGTCCAAGTATTAATAATTAATATAAATCAATCATATCTTTATAATGAAATTAATGAAATGGTACCATTAATAATTCCAGGGGTATGTTGACACCAACTGAATATCGGTTACGTCAGAAGGAGTTGACTCTGGATTGCTGATGATTAAAACTTGAAGAACTTTATTTTATTCTGCAACAGAAAAGTTTTGAGTATAAAGGAGGTTGTTCATAGTTGTATTGATAAGAGAAGAATAACGTTATAATATTCTGATAGGAGATTCATGATTATATTCTGATGAAGTAATGAAAACATTCTTTGATGTGGCATTTTAGTGCAACATTTTCATGCATGAGATTGACCGTACAGGATTTGCTGGTTGAATGAACTCGATTAGAAGTGCTGAATTGTCACAAAGTTTAGTTTCACGATCTTAGACAAACATTGTATTCACAGGCGACGATGCTTTTGCAATGGAAATGCTGTGAGTTGTTCCACAACTTGTCACCTTAGTACATACATACGTGATATAGTTAATACTCAGATTAGTTTGTACGAGCTTTAGACACCTACTGCCTATTTTTTAGAAGGTATATAACAATGTAGAGGCGTAGAGACTGTTAATATCGTATTCAAGAATCTCTGCAGTTTGCCAACGATTTTTTAATTTTTTTAACGAGGAAACAGCTCCTAGTATATTATATTAATTCACTTTCCCTGTTTTGTACGAGATTTTCGATGACTTCTTTTTTAATGTAATATGTATTGCTCAATAAACAGTTGAAGTGTTGTTATTACAGAAATTTTATTGTATAATTATGTATCTATTTCCATTACAAGTTTTATATATCTGTGAATATAGGATCATAATCATGAGGAACTTTTGACAATCTTTTAATTTCTCTGTTCCATTAATTTGAAATGGGCGCTATTTGATATTAACAATTGAATAATTTATAATGTGCCGGTAAGAATTTGCAAGCTGAACTTAATGAGGTCGCTAAAATCGAACAGAGACTTTAGACGCGCAGCTTTCGCCTCTTTAAAGCACATAGTTTATGCAATGCGGAACATCATATGTGGGTAATATCTGACCACCGTATATGCTGACCACTGTCTGACGCGTAGAATGCGTAGAATGACAGTATTCAATTAAGATGTAATGAAGAATGACATGTTGAGATACTGGATGATATGAAACGGAAAGTAATATAGGTTTTACAATATAACATGCCATGATTTTCCTTCATTATGTTCTGTGGATTTTGTGACGTGCAGTCAATGATGCCGTTACCAAGAAAATATGTGAACAGTGTTCACGTCGACTACAAAGCTCGACTTGAGCACAAACTTTACTTGGTATGTGTAGTAATTAGCATTGACAGTAAATAATATTTTATGTTCTTCATAGAAATTTATAGTTCAAGAATAAAGGGTGTTGTACATTGCTTAATAACTTTATCTTAAGTGACTTTAATTATGTTGCAGCTTTTGCTTTTGAAGCATAACTGCTTTTTCTTAATCATTTAATGTGATAATGATTTATCATTTGGCCTTTTTATGTTTCAGGCAAGAGAAAATCCAGAGCCAGTATTTGATGTATCGGAATGTGCATTAAAGAATGTACCCTCTGGCATTTATTCTCTGTGCAAGGTTTTTAGGAAAAAAGAATTATGGATGCACCACAATAAATTAAATTCCCTTTCTGGTGGAGGTGCCTTAAGCGATTTGTCGCTTCTTACCGTGCTAGATCTTCGTAACAACTATTTTATCAGTTTGCCACCAGAAATAATGTACCTTGTATCTCTTAAGGTATAAAAAAAAATGAGAAAATTAGACCTTATACTTTGGCGTTAAAGCATTGTTAACCATCAATATTTTCAGGAGCTTTATCTACAAGAAAATAATATTCGAAAGCTGCCAAATGAAATTGTATGTTTAAGGAACTTGTCGATTTTTAATATCTCAAAGAACAATTTAAAGTGTTTGCCAGAAGAGATTGGAGAACTACGGCAACTCACTGTGTTGAATATTAGTCATAATAGTGCTCTAAAAAAATTACCAAAGTCTCTGGGTCATGCGCAGCAATTAACAGAATTAAAAATTGACGGACTGAATATTTCTTATCCAGCTCAAGATATTCTTAGTGGTGGAACAATTGTGATCATAGCTTTTCTGGCAAGTGAATGTGGTATTGAATACTCTCCTGAGGATGCTAATCTTGAAATAGAATCTAGAGATACGAGCTCTGAGGATGTTAGACCAATATACCAGAATAAGGACAACGATGTTCAGGTATTTTTCTAATAAAGATAACAGTCAATTTGATGTTGTACAGCACCTTTTAATATTTTTTTTTTTTTTTTCATTTTTTAGGCGACAATAATGAAGTTAGAAAACTTAAAGGCATGTTGGTGTTTTTCGTTTCAGTAAATTTAATTTACTTTCTTAATAAATTACTTATGACGCACGATATCTTACTTTCAATTTCATTATAAATTATGATATATTAATTATGACATGTATACTTTGCCCTTATGCTTTGTATAATTTAAATATGTTATTAATACGCATCAATGATAAGTTATTACAACAACGTTAGATATCTTTGTCTTGCTAAACTGTGCTTGCAGGAACAGAGACAAAGTGCTTTACTGGAACTGGAAAAGAATATGATGGAACAACAGAAGTACGAAGTACAATTACAATCAACACTAAAAGTTCACAGAGAGAAGGTAATAAATCAAGGATTGACAGATGGATATATTAATATATTAATATAATAAAACATTGTTAAGCTTTTGGAAGATTTGGCGATACAACAGAGCCAACTTGAACAAGAGATAGAGAAGGTGCAACAAGAACGGGACTGTAATCGCACACGGTTGCTTTCATACATTTATAATGGTAATGTTAGTAGCAAGCTTGTAAATTTTAGACAAATTATACAAATATTCCAATTCCAGTGGAAAAAGAAGCTGATAATGTCATAAAAGAATTTCTACGAAGCAGCGAAGAGGAACGACAAACTCAAGCTGAACTTGTTGAGCAAGAGAAACGAGAAGAATTGCAGTTACTTTCATTATGTCATTCAGAACAATTTATGCTTCGCACAAAGGACACCCTTGGTATGTTTCAAACGATTAAATACACCAGAAAAAAGATAGTCCTTGGACTAACACCAATATTTGTGCACCTACAGTGGCGATGGAGGAATTACTACAAGAAGAGCTACTTCAAGAACAGAAGCTCGAAGAGTACACAAAGTTCAGAGATTATACAGCGCAGTCTTTACTCAGCCTGTAAGTATTTTTGAAACATCTGATCCAACGATACTACATATTTCTTAATTTTATTTAATATTACAGAGAAGTGAGGAACAATGAACAACTAACGCAAATAGTTCAGGGTCAGGAAAGAAATCGGCAGGATTTAGTAAACAGACTAAGAAAGGATGAAGCATTACAAAAAGCAGCTGTTGCTGCATTGCTAGAACGTAGCGATGCACGTTCCTGGAGTATCGTACAGCAAGTCAATTTGGTACAGTCTCAATTAGCAACCCTGACAAATATTGAGTTGGAAAGAAGAAAGTTTGAAATGAATCAACAACTTGTAAGTTTCGAATATCCTCCAATGCATTTTGCACAATAGAAATATTTCATTATATTTCTAGAATGACATAGCTGATAAAAGAGTGACGCTGAGCGCCATCCTTCTTAATTTATTGGATCAACAAGAAAAACGGAGAGAACAACTTCTTGAAACTATTAAGCAAATTGAACAACAACGTGATATTAACGTAATCACTTTACATAAAGTGAAACTACTGATTCAAATATTAATCCATAATCATATAATGAAGAATTTTCCATTTTTAGAGTACAAGAAGAGACAGCCTTTTCTGGTTAATGCAATACCAATCGTTAATGGATGCACGACCTCAAGGTTTATTAGAAACCTTAGAACCTACACTGATGCGTCATGTTGCAATTGCAGGTGCATTGCACTGTTTACCCTTTTTAGCAACTCTACCATCCTTAATACCAAATCTTAATGATGACCAATTAAAAGCAGTATGTATAGTTTTCCTATTGCTACTGCTCATGGTGGACCTGGTATAAATATATCATTCTTAACAATATATTTTATCAATTTGTAGATTGGTATTCATAATGAAAATGACAGAGCCGCCATAATGTTGGCTGTTCAGAATTATTTGACTGAAAAGAAACTGTGTAATATTCAAGAGGCGAGTACAGTGCCCGCTGTCCCATCTGCACCACTGGAAGAGCCTTCCACAAGTTCAAACCAAAAAATTTCAGAAGAAATAAAACCTATCAACGTGGCAGAATGCGTTGTTTGTTTGGATTTGCAAGTAAGTATTATTATTATTAATTAATTTATTTATTTATATGCTAGCAATTTGACGATGCCATTAACGACGATATTTCTTGTATTACAGTGTGAAGTGCTTTTTCTGCCATGTGGTCATATGTGTTGTTGCACTAATTGTGCAGACATGGTGACCTCTGAGTGTCCCATGTGTCGAAGTTCGATAGAGCGTAAAATCCGAGTAATTATGCCGTAATGTGTTAATGACTTTTTATAAGAACTGCACAATATTGTTGATATGGCTTAAATACTGCTTTTTTTCTACCTTTAAATAATCACAAAGAAATAAGATTAAAGGAAAGCATCTTAATCAGATAAATAATGAGTCAGTGACGGTCTCAAGTAATTATTATATAGATAGTGATTGTAAATTATTTCAAATTTGTACTTTATTCTTTAAATGAGAGAGCAAACAATTCTTTCTGCTCTCCGTACATATGGCAATGTATCGTTCACATCGGACAATTACACAGTGTAATTTAATTGAAAAAAATGTATTTTCATAGGGCCTAGATTCCAAAAATTATAACGAGGCACCTGATTCGCCAAAATTAATTATAATTATATATTTTTACCATGAAACATTTTATATGGATTTTAAAATATATAAATTTCATTGGGCATATTGTAATTCAGATTAACTTGCATAAAACTATTTTATCAGAGATGATGCGATGCCAGTTAATAATTATGTTGAACTTTAATTGTGCTGTACTATAAGATGACATACTCATGAAACGTAGGTTTAATTAATCCTAGTCTTTTATTTGCATTATATCAAAAGTGCCATCATAATAGCATATATTGTATGACTGTTGATTCCTAAGTACAGTAGAATGCAGGACTGAAAGAGTAGATAGGTAACGTTTTTTTAATGTTTCAAGGAGATTGGCTTTCAAGATATTAAACATTACAGCTTTGGACAAAGTTCACAATGAATGAAGATCCGCAAAATATTGTAACTGGGTTAAAAACTTTAGTATAGTTAATTATTTATAGGCTGTGGCTTATGTAAATATGAAAATATCAAGATACATTAGCACTGAATTATTATTGCTTTTGTTACACGTGCGATGTTGCGACATCAAACTCTTTTGACTGTTCTCTTTGAATAAAAAGATTTTCAATATTATTGTACCGTTAAAAATCCTTTGCATTAAATATAAAAGTTGCATGTATTCTGTAAACACTTTAACAATAATGTCAATGCCAAATTCTATTAATGCTCTAAGACAATATATACAAAAATATATCATAGAGTATGAATGCTAGTAGTATATGTTATTCCAGGGAAATTTGTATAAATAACATTATTATAAAGTATCATTCGTCTTCGGGAACTTCAGCCCCATCTTCGTCATCTTTTTTTTGTAACTTTCTTTTAGACGTTGCATCTTTCTTTTCCTTCTGTGTCTTCTTGAAATTTTCCAGGGCCTCCTGAAGATGATCAATGAATTGATCAAACTCAATCTCTTCCATGGCTTGTATCACATCAGGACCACTGATAGTTTTACGATTTCCCTTTTTTGCAATACTGTTGGCCGTTGAGGTAAGATATAAAATAAAGATCGAAGCAGCCTTCGCAACAGCAGCACGAGCTTCTTTCCCTATAGTAACTCCATTGGGTAATGCTTCCTTAACAATTCTTGTAACAACTGCATTTGGTAGATTCAAATCTTCTAGGCGTTCAGCCATCTAATAGATATAAATAAAATAAACTCTCTTTTTTGAAGAACGTCATGTAAAGGTAATTTTTTAAGGTTACAAAGTATCAAACATTTATGTAATATAGGTACTTACGATTTTTCTTCTAATTTACAATAATCTTCTAATTCACAATGAATAAGTGCACCTTTGCTATTTCTTCCTCTTCGATAAATAATCTATGTCAAGCATTCATTAAACAGATACACTGTTCCCGCCAGCTATCGAATGTTTGTAAATCTTCCTTCCTTCCTTTCCTTATGGCTGTATCCCCAATGGGGGACATGTGCCAGTGTTTGTAAATCTAAAACGGAGTAACTTGCAACAAAATTCGGATTCCATTCTGTTAATACATAAGCAGATAAGCAGATGGCATAGCTGCGTCGGTCGACTGAGAATTTCTAACTTCTAACGTTCTATCCAAAGCAATGATTTATGAAGTTTCAGAATGCATAAAAGTGGAATACGTCGTCTGCGCTGCGATTTGACAAGTGCTGTCACGTATTGACAAGTAAACTGGCATAACATCATTGATAGCACAGATTTAATTGAACGGCGATTTAACCGAAGGCATCATTCGGAGAAAAATGGCAAAAATCGAAGAAGCAAACGCCCATATACGGCAAGCTGAAAAAAGGTACAGTAAAGGACTGAAATTAGATTGGAGTATTAATCCATACTTGCATGATCTATAAATCAGATTCACTGAATTTATATAAACCTAATTATTGTTTAATTTATTTGTTTTTCAGTTTAAAAACGTCACTACTGAAATGGAGGCCTGATTTTGAAGTTGCTGCCGAAGAGTATTCACAAGCAGGTTGGATATAATTCACAAGAATAATTGTAAACCAATGATTTACCTTGTTTTTTTTATAGCTACATGCTTTCGTGTTGCCAAATCGTTCAAAGAGTGTAAAGAATGTTTAATGAAGGCAGCTGATTGTTATAAACAAAATCGGTCGTATCCTTTTAATTATTAACATTACATTTCTAATAATAATCCTAGTATTTAAGAGTAGTTAATTCAATCAACGAGTGTTATTTTCTTAACACTGTGAAAGATGGTTTCATGCTGCAAAGTAAGTATTTTACAACTGACATTATAGTGACTGATAAAATACAAACGGATTTCGTGACAATAATTATTCATAGGTGTTTGGAACAAGCACTGCTTGTATGCAAAGAAGTGGGCAATCTTTCCGAAGTTCCAAAGTTAGCACATTCAGCATGCTCCCTTTATCAGGAACATGGATCGCCAGAATCAAGTGCTACAGTTTTAGATAAAGCTGCTAAGATGTTAGAATCAACTGAGCCTGAACAAGCATTACAGTTGTATCAAAGAGCTGCTGATGTTGTTATGGTATTATGGAAATTTTATTTTAAACACTAATTTATTACAGCCTATAATTCATCATTATTACTTTTTAGAATGAGGACAGTCCTCGACAGGCAGCTGAATATATGAGCAAAGCTGCTCGAATTCTAGTAAAGCTCAAGATGTATGATCAAGCAGCTGATGCAATTCGCAGAGAAATAGGCATGCATCAGCAAATTGATCATATAGCATCTGTTGGGCGACTCGCAGTGGCATTAGTATTGGTACAATTAGCTCGTGGCGATCAAGTGGCAGCTGAAAAAGCTTTTAAAGAGTGGGGAAATTGTTGCGAGTCTCCAGAAGTTCAAACCTTAGAAATGCTATTGCAGGCCTATGACAATGAAGATGCTGATTCAGCAAGATCAGCATTAAATAGCCCATTCATTAAGCATATGGATGTGGAGTATGCAAAGTTAGCACGAGGTTTGCCATTACCCCAACAAGAGTACGCTATACCACCTGCAGGTGTAAGAGCAAATGCTGCTCCTTCCTATATTTCTCCTAATGCAACTAAGTTGACTGGACAAGCTACAATTGAAGCAGAAGTTAATTACGTCTGTATCAAATTTTATTTTGTTTATTGTAGAATTATGCATTGAACGATTCATATTTCCTTTTTGCCAACAGGCAGAAACTATGGTTTCACCCGCGAAAGATGAATCTGAGGAGACTAAGCCAAAGCAAATAGAAAAGCCAGCTGCTCCGACTCAAGATGCTGCAGGTAATGAAGAAGATGATGAATATGAAGGAGGTCTTTGCTGATTGCTTAATATGTCAATTTTAATGTTAGTGCATTCCAGTTTAAACATTAGTTATATTTGTTATCTATCCATGATTTGTTGTACTGGCTCATATATGACTCAAGTGAATTGCTTAATGAGCTAGATTAATACTCGCGAAAAGCTACTTTATTATCTTCTACCGATTCCTGCATGGTTCAAGTGAATTATCACATAAGATACACTGCAATATTAGCAAGGTAACAATGAAACGTTATGTGTAATCTGAGCAGCATCAGCACT
This sequence comes from Calameuta idolon, assembly GCA_030142285.1. NCBI lineage: Eukaryota > Metazoa > Arthropoda > Insecta > Hymenoptera > Cephidae > Calameuta > Calameuta idolon. The sequence goes on from JARQSV010000599.1 coordinate 431,579, forward strand.
AATGACATAACTGATAAAATCTACTAGACTTTGATTTTATTTTGAAAAATCCTAATCTGTACAGCTAAAAATTGTATAATCATCTAATAACGCTTCAATTAAGATAAACTGTTTATAATTAAGATAATCCAAACCTCTCATGTTTATATGTTATGATCTCCAGTGCTATTTAAGGAACTCTTAAAGTTATATTCTTGTGAATTGTATTTGCAAAAACTGATTGACAAATAAAACAGTTGAAGGAAAATAACTTCTTTAAATATAGGTTATCTATGTTCCATAGTTATGTAGAAACTAATATGCCATTATCCTACCTGAAAAACGATGTAGCCCAAAGTTGCGTAATATCCGCTAAGAAATCACTGCACTTAATCGAAAGTTGTCACAAAATTTGGCCTGATTACATTTTCTCATAAAAATTCAAAATGAACACGTGAAAGTTTGAACTCCGCGGAAAATGTGCCAACGTTCTCAAAGACACAATTCAATTCAAGCGCTGTGTGAATCCTGTGAATGAACAGTTGTTAAAAAATTGTTTAGTTTTTGCTTTCCTGCGCCAATGTGAGCTGTCATCTGTTGCTGGTTGCTACTAACTGTCAATGGAACTGATGTTACTGAAGCAGATTGTTGTAATTTACATTCTTGGAGCAGTTAAATTATGCAATCCCTAAAATATACTTGTTTGTCTTGAATTATACTTAGGTAAGTGGATATAAGTCAATATACTTATTTTAAGTTATTAACGTGGTTGTGTATTATTATTAAATTTTTACAACTTCATGCCCTTAGTTTAGGGTTATGGTGCTAATTAGTGTAGTGCTTAAATATTTATTACTTTTATTTTAAATTATAATCTGCACAAACAGAGAATGCTTGAACTATCAACTGTTTTGCTTTAATATGATTGAAAGATTATCATCGTATTATTAAATATTTACTTTAAAGTGCAATAGCTGAATAAATCCTGTGTAATAAAACAAGTGTCAAACCCATTTATTGTGTGATACATAGAAACTTAAAGTTATGAAATATACCTGTATTATTTTCAATTTCATGATTTTAGCTACTGCGAGAAAGTTAATTTCAGTATTATTTCTGTTTTATTTAATATTGCATGGTTTCGTTTAGTTTGTTGGTGGTAAAATGTCCAGTGCTGAGAGCGGTGTGGGATGTGTAAGCGAAGTTACTCTTGCAATTAGTAAAGCAAGAGGTTCCCAACCAGGAACTGTTCGAGTACTTGATAGTCCTGATTCGGATGGTTCAGGTCATTCAAATGCTTTTACGGTACAACGGTTCAATTATCCTGAAGGAGAGAATGAGAATCTTGATACAGAGGTTCTTCAATCGCCGCCCTCAGCCGGTGATTTAAGAATACCCATCGTCGGTTATGAAGTAATGGAAGAAAGAGCCAGATTTACCGTTAGTATTTTTTTTCTTAAGTCTATTGAGAAGCATGTTTAATCTAAATAATAGGCGTGTGAGCTTTATCAAATTAAAAACCATCGCGTATCTATTGGCTTAGAAAACATTTACCTTATATTTAGGTTTATAAGCTTCGTGTGGAATTAAGAAATGGCGATTGCTGGTTCGTCTTCAGGAGATACACAGACTTCGTACGCCTCTTAGCTCAATTACGAAGACAAAAAGCTCCAATCTCCCATTTATCTTTACCAAGAAAAAAGTGGCTCGGTGATAACTTTGCTCCAAGCTTCCTAGAGGAAAGGATACAGGGTCTCCAAGCATTTGTAAATGGGATTTTGAGCTGTTCCATTCTCACAGGAGCAGCTTGTGTTAGAGAATTCTTTTGCTTGGATGAACCACCAGCATTATCTGACACTGTTGAAGAATCTAGAGTAAGCAAAGATTTCACAATACGGAATCCCAATATTTCGTTAAAATTATCTTTTCTGTAATTTTATTTCTCATCTAGGCAATTTTCGAAGCTATGGAAGATACTATATATCATCTAAGACAACAATTAAGAGAGCGGGATGCTGCTCTTGCAGCAGAAACGACTCATTCCAATGAACTTCGAATTAAACTTCATCAACTTGTTCAGTGAGTTTCGTTAACCATTCCCATACTGTTCATATTAAGTTCAAAAATCAATTTTCAATATATTCTTTTATAAATAATTTCACATTGCAGTAATACGCAGCTGTGTTCAAAGTGCGGTGCACACATATGATTACTTATACTAGCAATTTGTGAGTACGTTGCAATCATATCCAAAATGCGCTAGATAAGCGTTACCAATCTCTAATAGGTTAAAAATAATTAATTTTTGATATGAACATATTTAAGGTACTATTTCATAGAAGAATATTTTATACAATGTTATATATGACTGGCAACATTACATGTTAACTTTCATTAGATATTTTATATGAGACTAAAATAATATTTACTTCACTTGTATACTGAAATATTGTAGTGATAATTGTTGAACATGACTAATCGTTACAAATCATTGTGATGATGATGGATTTTACATACTGGTATATATAACAAATGTAAAATGATGTTCTTGTTGCCATTGCAACACTGAAAAAAACTGGGAACATTGTTGCAATTGAAATCAACAGGACGCATTAAATAATGTAAAGTTGTTAAAAACTTGATATAGCAAACAATTTTAAACAAATTTTTTAACGATCTGTTGAACGGATATTATTGTACAGGTAAATAATGAGTTTCCACACTTTCATATTAAGTTTAGGAAGTAATGAGGAAACGAGTTTTGTAAAGTAGAGCAGAATTGAATTGCCACACTGATATATTTTTAAGCGAATGAGGCAAAAATATTGGTACAAACTTCCTAATATCTTAACAGAATAAAAACAGGTATCTCCACTATGTGTCTCGAATGAAAAATGAAATACTTAATACTGAAATTCGTACTAAGATTATTGAAATAGCATTTATGGTAATCAGAAGCCGATAATATTAAATAATTTATTTCGATTAATAAATGCACACTATCGTGCTATTAACACGTGTTATGATGAAAAGCAATAAATAAATAAATATATATGACTTCAATTTACGTATCATTGACTTTTATATTTACAATTGCATATTATGAAAACGGAATACTGGCGATTAGAATACAAGCAAGACCAGTACGCTGTAACGCTGTAAAATTAATTTTACAGCCAACTAGAAATGATGTTTTAATCTTCAACTGCGATTTGAAAAAGTAGTCATTACTATCCTGATTCTCATCAAAGTGGTTTCTGTAAACCGTAATCAGTCTTCTTGGTGTATTCCTGGTGCAACCACGAGACACATGGCTTGCACGACGTATGTAAAGTGTTCTGGAAAAATATAATTATATTTAGGTATTGTTCTTATAAAACATTAAGACTTCATAGAACACTTACTCATTCGACTGTTCTTTGCCTCCTTGTGGACATAAAAGTGATAAATTACAATACCCAAAAAGATGAAGACTACAGCAAATAGATATTTAGGTGATGGGTCAGTGATAATAGGAACCGTCGCTAAGAATATGGATATAAGTAAAACCAACCAAGGGACAACAATGGGAACAGTATATGGTCTATAGACATCAGCTTTTGTCCTTCTCAAAATCATAAGAGCTACCATGGCTAACCCGTAGAAGATCCAAGTGAGAAAACTGGCAAATTCAATAAGCGCTACGATATCTCCTACGAGGATGCAGATCAGGGTGAGTAAGCCTTGAAACGCTACAGCAACAGCAGGCGTCAGCTTATGGATATGAACAAAACTAAAAACTTGTGGTAAATGTCCTTCCTGTCCAGCAACGTAACATAATCTGGATACTCCAAACTGAACGGTGAGTCCACATCCAAAAGTTGAAAGAGTTACGCCAAGAGGAATAACAAAACCTAGCCAGGACGGAAATACCCTTTCAACCCATAGTACACCTACTGCTGGAGCTTTTGTTATTTCCGTTATGGTCAAGACTGACATGTACATGAGATTCATAGCGACGTAGAGGATGGTGATGATTGGTACAGCTATAAGAATGCTGCGAAGAATATTGACCTCTGGCCTCTTAACTTCTTCAGTAACAATAGTCGCCGACGTCCAGCCATCATAGGCCCATAAGCCACTATAAAACGCCAGAGCTATGTTCCTAGGAGACGCTGTAGTTCCTTTGAAGGTGTCCTTAAGTAATTCTGTTCTTCCAGTACCAAGCCACCATATGCCTCCCAGGATAATAAGTATACAGGCGGCAACTTTGCAAATGGTGAAAATATTTTGCACTCTTACATAAAGCTTCACACTTGTCAAGTTAATGTACGTTATTAAACCAAGTGCGAGGATACTTATTAACTTTTTTACTAGATAAACTGATTCTTCAGGTACGTCTTTCATGTAACCGGAAAAGGGCTGAACGCTGTACTCTGCAAATGTCAATATCACTACGGCCACTTCCGCTGGTCGAAGAACCATCACGTATACCCAGGAACATATGAAAGCCGGAATCTGTCCAAGGTATCGATGTAGAGGTGTAAAAGCTTCTATGAAGTAAGCATATTCTGCTCCTGATCTTGGTACCACGGCACTGAGTTCTGCGAAAGCCAGCGCACCAAGTAACGATAAAAGACCACACGATGCCCATATGATTAGACAGAATCCAATGGACCCTGATTTTTCTAAGGTCTTTGCAGGCGATACAAAGATTCCAGAACCTGAAGAATTAATTGTTATATTTATTAGTACAACTTGATCATCTTTACATATTACTATAATCTATTTATTATATTTCCAATTTGCAATTGGGACAGAGAGATTGTAAAATATACAGTGTACATATGAAACGTATCAGAAGACGTGCGTTATATGTTTTACAAGTGGATAAAAGACTTGCGAACTACTAGTGTTAAGTGACTTCTTATTCAGACACGTGCAATTATGCTATTATGGTTAACTGGTCGCTGGGATAGTTGTCCCACAGACGGTATATAACTGATCTCATTGTCGGATCTCGAAAAATCCATGACTAAAACATTTCTCTAAGGCATTTTGTGCGATCAGGTTTTATAAACGATTACAGTATTTTATCAATTAACTGAATATACATCGAATGAATTTTTGTAGTTTATATAAAAAGATTATTATCAATGGCGTTGGTTGCGCATGGTAGTATATTATATATATACTGTTAATTTATCTATCTATATGTATCACAAGATATCTTGTCGCGCCAATCCTGTTTGATCAGAATTGCGATATTATTTCTAACTGTTATCTTTTTTAATATACTCTTTCACTATATATTCAAAGTAAACTGTAATCCAATGACTGCACGCATAAGAAATATTAATATGACTTATAATCTAGTTTCTAACGAATTTATTTACTTATCTGAAGAATTTTTTGTAAATCTCCATTCATTAATAACGCACGAATTAAATTTAAAAAAACCGATATTTTTTCACAAAAAATGGTAATGTGAGAAACTGGCGGTTAGTTCATAAATTCACAAAATCATAACTCGGGTGATACGAACGATCTGCAATATTTAATAACGATAATTAATAAAAAAAATCTTAAATACCAATCATGACAGCGAGGATCATATTGACAGCGCTAAACAATCCTAATCGCCGTTTAAGTGCGACTTTGTTCTTTGTTCCTGTAGCAGCGCCCGTCATCTTTATAATAATCTGATTTGATTTAAAGTAAAATATGTAAAATAATCAAGACAATCGCTGTCACAAAATCTTCACTAGTTTTTTAAAGTTTATTTTTTAAACTATGTAAAAAGAAATGATTTCAGTGTTCTAATTAACTTAATTGTCAGATTAACTGAATGTAAGACAGCCACTAGATCCAATAATCTACTTCGCGCCGCTTAAACGATCATGACGTTATCGCAAGTAGGTTCAGAAAGATACTGCACGTTAAATAGCAACGCTTAGTTACTTTCAGCTACTACTGGATAAGCATTGATGTTAATATAAGTGGCGCTTCTTTCACACAAGCCGATATCTACGATCGTCTGGAAACGGCAAATTAGAATTAAAAAGTCAAGTTGATATTGATAATAATTATTAGCAAAGGTCGATTAGATACTTATAAATATCTATATAAGTTGTAAACGAATTATATACAGTTAAAAATCACGTGTTTGTTTTTTCAAGTAAAATATACACAATAGAATAAAATGGGAGCCACTGCATTACTGAAGGATTTACGCTTGAATTTCAGACATCTTCAACTTTGGATAATTCTTTATAGACGCGATGATAAGAAAATAAATTATTTCTCACGCTGAAGATACTGAGGAGCACGCACAACTTCTTTTCCCTTTGACATCACGAATAACGGCCGCAGCTCAAAATATTTAAAAAAAAAAGACAATTTCAAGTTAAAAAGTATATAATTAATTTAAGTAGACTATACAAGTAGTACTTATGAAATTAACATTATTTATCCAATTTGCTTACATTCCTCATTGTCGCTTGTTAGCATTTTAGTATTCTGGGACGTTCATGACGTATTTATCCGCTATGTGTCTTCAATGATGGACTTATATTACCCATACTATGTCGATGACTCTGATTTTTACTTTTTTTTTATCTTGAATGTCTCAACGAAAGCGCAACCATGATCGTTATTTGACCTACAAGCGATTAATGTGAATTGCCAAAGCTAGTGGCAATAAAAATAATATGCTCGGATTTTGAAATAATAGATCAAACTTAGTATCAGGAATGAGTCATTATGCAACAGGAGATTTTTTTAAATATGCAATTCTGGGTTGAATATGGAAAGATATTATCTTACGCAGATTTCAAATTACAGAAGCAGTTGTATCACAGATTAAATACATCAGTCTTCAAAATTGAATTATCTTATGTAATATGATGAAGTTTAATAGCCATTTTCAATGGCAGCAGCTCATATCAGTAGATGCTTGACACGAAGCGATAGGATGGATTAGCATCCTCTAAGGTCATTTATCACATTAGACACACACGATGGATACTAATATTAAGGCAATTTATTAATACCTTAAAAAGAAATAATACTTTGATTGGTAATAATGTTTCCAGATGATCAGGGAGTGATCGATCAAGTTCTGTATGCTGTAATGGTACAAGTTTATAAAATTGAAAGACAGATTATTAAAACGATAACATTATTTAATGAAAACATTCTTAATACAATTATTTTTACAGTTTGCATTTCAAAGTCATAGTTTATGCCTCTTCTCGTGCGATATAACTGAATGAAATACGGTCTAGCACATATCCCCATTGGGGATGCAGCCATAAGGAAAAGAAGGAAGGAATGAAATACGATTTGAAATATGCATTTTAGATTTCTGGAATGTATTGCTAGCTGTAACAACAATTATTACTTTAGCGTGAGGTATATTGTTAAAAAACTGAAAATCGGTATAGAACTATTAGCTTTCTCCACTCACAGATCCAGCGTTCTTCTATTTTCCATTTTCCCTACTCAAATAGTATATGTAACTTAAGGCCACCTGTTGCTTCAGATCTTCCCAGTACAAAGAATTAAAAATATAATTAATAATTCAGACACGTGACATTTTACACGTGCATAAGTATTATTAGATTATGAAAAAAGATCCTCTGTGTAGAAGTCAATAAAGCGAGTAAGATTTGTTCATTTGGAAGCAAATAATAAAAAATTCTGTAAGAAAGTTAAGCTTATACATAGGTGCAGATAATTATGACTGCGTAATCGGACCCCTTTTAAAACGGCATTAAGCGAAAAATGTTATTTTCACTGAAAAATTGAAAGCGTATATTAATGAGGAACAGTGATTGAATATCGACTATCACGCTTTTGTATCATCAAGAGAAGACCTGCTTATGTTAAGTTTATACTGTCAGGTTGATCGTACTGAATGAATTTGTTAAAATTAAAGTTCCCTTTTTGAGCTAGTTAATATTCCACTAAAATATTTGCTGTAAATGCTTTTAAAATGTACTTGTATGTGGTCAATTGAAGATCGTGCGTTGATGACAAATTCTTTTACTGTTTCTGGTGGAAGTGTAGCTACTGCTATCGCAGCGAGAGCTCCCAGAATTATCAAGCCAAGAATAAATAAGAGAAAGAAACGGCATATTGTACTTCTGCCGTTTTCTGAAAATAGATTGTAATTTTAAATCATGTAATAAAAAGTGTGAGGAATCGTCTTACCTTTTTGTGAAATCATTGAAGTTTTGCTAGTCGATCCATTTAATTGATTTCTATCTGAACTATTTGGTTGTTCACTTTCGGGGTCAGCAGACTTTTCCTTTTCTATCTTTGACTTATTGTCTTTGTCTGCATTTTTCTTTTTCTTCTTTTTACTTTCTTTCTTCAAAGGAACGGTTTCCCTTACCGTGTCGGCTTTACAAAATATACATAGAAATATGTACTTATATGTATGAAATATAAAAATTCATTATCGTTCTTTTATTAATTTGTATAATTCTATTTACCTTGTGTTGCATTTGTCCTGTTAAGCTTCTCTTCCTCTATGCTTTTTTTCACATTGGCTAAGAATGCAACAACATTTCGTGCACAAGCTTGGCATTCGCTAGCATTGCCACAAGGTCCTGCCACACTAGCAACAGCTTGTGTTAGTGGATTATTTTTGAGGTCTAGCCATTTCAAATTCTTTAATTCGCCCAAACTCAGAGGTAATCTACTAATCTGTAATTACCGATCTATTATAGTATATGCATATAATAAACAATATATAAATAAATGGAATGGAGCAATGTTGAAATATCCAAATACCTGATTACTATACAAGTCTAAATGTTTAAGTTGTCGCAATTCTCCAAAATTTTCAGGAATCTCTGTCAACATATTATGACTGAGATCTAATTTTACTACTTGCGTCAGAATGATGAAATTTTTCTAGAAACAAACGATTACAAGCTACAGAATTATAACAATATATTTCCTTATTACTTTCATATGACTTATAAGACTTACAGGCAATGACACTAAACTGTTATTCGACAGATCCAAGAATGCTGCTTTTTTAATAGCAGCCTGAAAAAGCATAAATATCAATGATTACCTTACAGTAAGATAAGTTCAATAAAACATGTTCCTCAAGAATAATATAAATCAACTAATAGCTGATGTAAATGTACATACAATCTCACGAACAGGCACTTCAGTGAGGTCACATAGACTGAGATCCAACGTGTCATCTTCAAGTTTATCCCTTAAGTTTGTTAGTGGAGCCATATCTGCAACTAATACTTTTTCTAATTATTTTTCATAAGAAAGTATTAATATGCATCATATTGTGCAAATTATTTAAAATTACTTTTTAATGTTGAAAAGTACGTAAACAGCGAAAGTGGCAACACCTCATTCAGAAAATAAGTCGCGTTACATAAATAAACATTTCACGTAAAATGACTGAAGGAAAGCATTATATCGATATACCAATTAGAAGTATAATTAAATTAAATAAATCTTACTTCAGAAAAGCCGGTTTATCGCGTATACCATAGATAAGACGTCTGAACACGTAAGCAACTCAACACGACTTGTTTCTAAAATTATTTGACAGCGGGAATACCAACTGTATATTTATGAACACTAGATAAAGTACTAAAGTAATGAATTATCAAAAGAAATTAATATTTATCATAATCATATATTGCAACAAAAGAAGTTATTCATACTGATATCCAATATCTTATTTAAATGGCGCATACTATTATGAATAAATGGTATGCAATTATATTAAAACAAAATTATAGGGATTTATGGTTTGTAAAATTTATGATGTTGTGTCTTGACATCTTTCCCTTTAATTTGATCCATTCAAGTTACGGTGCATTCCAGTGCAATCATATCAGAGCAGACATAAGTAGGGAGATGCACAACGATACGGTTTTAGGCGATACCAAAAACATGCCGCTACGATTTATCACCTGTAATGATAAACTCAACTTATTATATATCAGAATTTTGGGCTATTTAAGGGCTGTCGAATGCGCCTAGTCGCAATAAAATCGGACCACCCTTTCTGAAAAAACCACCCCTTTATATACTTTTCTTATGTTTTTCAAGTTCAATTGCTTTGGAAACTGTTCTTTCTGTATTATAAAAATATATCAGGCTATAAATTTCAATTTTCAGATCTTTTCTATTTTTGGGCTGCACCCTTTGGCCCCAAATAGCAACCCCCAACACAAGTATGAGCATAGGGATATAGTTCTGTATTCATGAATGACCGTGAAGTTATACTTTCGTGATCACGTTCAACTCTGCTACCACGGGATACGCATTATCGACGGAGATGATGATCACAAAATCCTACTCCTAAACTCGCCGCTACGATTTAGCGCCATGTTTTTGGTATCGTCTAAAACCGTAACGTCGTGTATCTCCCTGCTCAGCTCTGATGAGAGAAGTAAAAAGGTAATTCTACTATATTTTCTAAGGCAGAGAAGCTAAATATGTTACTTAAGTTCACGTGTTACTCTTATTGTTATACTTTTCGGAGTGCTATTATTGACAAAAAATCTGTTGAATATTCTAAGAATGTGTTCACTCCGTCTGAATAGTTGAATGATCAACAGCAATATATTAACAAATGGCGTATACTGTTACAATGATGACTCTTACTTGAATGGAGTAAAGCAGCAATTTTAAACAATTTGCCTCATCATGCTCCAAAATAGAGTTGAACCAAGTTTGCCTTGTTCAGTAAGGAATTAATCGTGGATAACGAACATGTTCATAATTTAATAATAAACTTTGTAGCTCTGAATCTTTTATCAAACCAGGAATGGCTGGTAGCCATGAATTAAAGTTTAATGACAAATTGATAGACAAATAAATTAGTTACACACATACTTTTCAAATGATAAAAATGTTAGTTTTTCTTGAAGTAAAGATAAAGTTACTAATAATTACAAATGACTTATTATTTGAGATTAGTAATCCCTGGTAAAGGTAAATAATAAATGTACAGTATATATCCAGTATTGTCAGAGATAAGATAACATATGGCACAAAAGAGGCATTTCAGTCCATGATAAGACATGCCTCTCATCTAACTATAAATCCTTTAAATAGAGTTTAATACTTGATGTTCATTCTTGCAGTGTTCTCTGGAGTAGTAAGAGAAAATAAGAACTTTTGGAACTGTAAGGAAATTTGACAACTGTGAATCATGGCCCTTGAACTTCCATCAACTCTAGTAAAATTGTTTGGGTAACATCTTTCAGTAAAATTAATACTTTGAGGAAATAAATATTACCTGTTTTTTTTTAACTGAAACAATGTCTTAGAAACAATGTATTTTGCATGAGAGGTTTATATTTTTGAAGCCTGTTATTTATATTTTCTTCTGGCCTGGAACATGCAAGATATTACAAAATTCATTTACATTAAATCATAATGTTTATCCTTGTAATTAATATAAGTAAGTATTTTCGATAGATAAAGTATATTTGATAGATAAATAAATTTGATAGAAATATATCATTTTACTTATCTTACAGTAATCAATTGATACCTGTTTATACTTGATAAAAATTATTTGTCATGATAATTTTAGAAAATGACATTTCTCAATAACAGTTGAGACAACTAATTGATTTTTAATTTATGATATCTGAGAAATACTTTAAAAATGATTTACATTATAATTATATTACTGTTTTATAGGCATATAGATCAGCATAAGGATGAGTACATAAACAACTTGAGAGATGTAGTTGCTATCAAATCTGTGTCTGCATGGCCTGAAAAGAGGAGTGAAGTAGTCAAAATGATGCAGTGGGCTGAAGCAAAATTAAAAGACTTGGGAACCACAACAGAACTAGCTGATATTGGCAAACAAAAGCTATCTGATGGCAAAGAAATTCCACTACCCCCAGTATTACTAGGAACACTAGGGTCTGATCCTAAAAAGAAGACTGTTCTACTGTACGGCCACTTGGATGTCCAGCCTGCACTTCTCGAGGATGGTTGGGACACAGAACCTTTTACTCTGGTGGAAAAGGATGAAAAACTCTATGGAAGAGGAAGTACAGATGATAAAGGACCAGTACTATGCTGGATTCATGCACTCCAAGGCTATAAAGCTATTGGAGAAGATATTCCAGTTAATATAAAGGCATGCATCCATTTAATCCATTTAATAGAAATTTCTAAACCGTTCAATATAAATTTCTAATATATTCAAGTATAGTTTGTATTTGAAGGTATGGAGGAAAGTGGTAGCGAAGGACTGGATGACCTTTTATGGTCGCAAAAAGACACTTTCCTCAAAGGTGTAGATTATGTTTGCATCTCTGACAATTACTGGCTGGGAACCACAAAACCTTGCATCACATATGGTCTCCGTGGTATTTGTTACTTCCATCTCGAAGTAGCTTGCGCAACCAGAGACTTGCACAGCGGTACCTTCGGTGGAACCGTGTACGAAGCCATGTCTGATTTGATTTATCTGTTGGATTCGTTAGTTGATGTAAACGGACGTATTTTAATCGATGGCATTTATGATGACGTTGCTGAAATTACAAACTCTGAATTGGAAAGCTATAAAACTATTGAATTTGATGTGAATGAATTCCGCTCTACTGTAGGTACTAAGAAGCTGGCGCACAATGAGGACAAGGTACTTTAGATTGAATTTAAAAAAAAGGCGTATCTATGTTCAACTGTTTCTAACAATTTGTATACCCCCTTTTACAGACTCAACTTCTAATGCATCGCTGGCGCCATCCAAGCTTATCTATTCATGGCATCGAAGGAGCTTTCAGTGAGCCTGGAGCAAAGACTGTGATACCAAGAAAAGTCATAGGTAAATTCTCAATTAGAATAGTACCTAACATGACCCCAGCTGATGTAGAGAAAAAGGTCGTGGCTCATTTGCAAAAGAAATGGAGTACTCGCGGTAGTCCGAACGTAATGAATATCAAGATGGATAATGGTGGAAAGCCATGGACCGAGAATCCGGATCATCCTCATTATATTGCTGGACGTCGAGCTACCAGACACGTTTACAAAGTGGAACCTGATCTTTCTCGTGAAGGAGGTTCCATCCCTGTGACATTAACTTTCCAAGAGGTTACTGGTAAGAACGTTTTGCTTCTACCAGTAGGCGCTGGTGATGATGGTGCTCATTCTCAAAATGAAAAACTGAACGTCCGTAATTACATTCAGGGTGTAAGTATACTATTAATTACTTTGAATATCCTAATACAAATAAACTTAATGATACATTTATAATTGCAGACAAAGCTACTTGGAGCCTACCTCTATGAAGTTGCTCAATTGTAGAGTATATGTGGTGAAATCAAATATAATGATCACCGGGATATATCAATACACATATAACAGTATAAAAGACCATTAAAGCATGCAGATCATATGTATTGATTCGTGCATTTCAAGATATCACCCATTAACTCTTTTTAAAGAATTTTATACGTTATACTTCTGGAAGGATATATGTGTGAAAGATAAGTGGAATGTCGTTTTGTATGATTTATAAAGAACTGGTTAAAGTCTTATAGAAAATATAATGCTTATAATAAAATAATATGCTTATCGAAAATATTTTTTTTAACATAATCACTGGTGAAAGTCAATTCTTAATACCCAAGCTGGTTGTCCTCGATGATGATTAGCAGGTAAACTTATTTTTACACTATCCGATTCCTGTTTCCACTGGAACAATAGTAATGAATATGTACGACATTTATTAAAACCTAAAAACTGTGGTTTATGACCGTACAGTCAATAGTCTTGAAATAAAAAGATATATTCGTACCACAAGTTCTTGGTTATGTCCCAGGAGGATTACTTTAGAATTATCTGAAAGCGTAATCGATCCCAACTGCAAAATATTATCGATAGGCCAGGAAAGAACGTTGGCATATACTTGTTGACCGTTTTTACTTTGCGTATACCAGACGTCCCCATTTAAAGTATCATTTTGCGTACTCCAAGGTTTACTGTTGTAAATCGCCTCTCCATTTAAAGCCAGCCACTTGCCTAATATATTAGATTATTGAAAATATTTATAAATATCTGATATTGTGAAAAGAAAAAAGAAAATTAAAATTATACCCATTCCACGAAGTCTTTCTTCAAATATGGGAGCAATGATGCCCTCTTTTGTAGGGCCTACATTCATAAGTAAATTTCCACCACAGCTAACCGAGACTATTAATTCTTTCACTAATTCGTTTAGAGTAAGATAATCGTTTAAAACGGCATTTCTTCGGTAACCCCAAGATTTGCGATCTATTGTCATGCAATTTTCCCATTTGTGGGCTTGCAACACTCCTATAATAAGCATTTTGTTTGTAGCACATATAAAAGATGTCTTATTTATCTTAGAGAAAGACTTACCAGGATTGTAGCGATCAGTACAAGTGTAAAAGTCACCATGATTGCATGGTATATTCATTCCCCATCTATCATTCACTACAACTGTATCCTTAATGGGACTATCAGTGTATAACCAGGCTAAGAATTCTTTAGACTTCCAATAAGAATCTGTGGGCTCCCAATCACCATCAGACCATATCACTTCTGGTTTAAAAAGATCAATCAATTCATGAAGTTCAGGAATTGTCTTTTGAGTGGCAAAAATGTCTGTAGTAAAATTATTTTCCTTGTCATATAGATACATCGGATTGTACCACTCATACAAGGAATGATAGAGACCAAATTTCAAGTTCGTTTCTTTTCTTATGGCATTGGCTAGTTCCGCTGTTATAGATTAAAGATAATTTCAGTACATTAATAATAAGTAATGTTATACAGAATATATAATAAAGAATTGTTTAGAATACCAATTAAATTTCTGTTAGGTCCAACATCAACAGAATTCCAACTAAAGGAATATTTTGAAGGCCATAATGTGTAACCTTCGTGATGTTTGCTTGTCAATACAACATATTTGGCACCTGATGCTTCAAATAATTCACTCCATTGTGTTGCATTAAAAAACTCAGCTGTAAAGTCTTTGGCAAAGTTTTGATATGTGAAATTAGGAGGATAGTTCTTCTCCATAAAATCATGATATTTTATATCTTTCTCATCTGAAAGTATTGTTCACTAATCAATCTATTTTCAAAAATTAATATTCCATAATTAACTTAATGAAAGATACCTTTCCAATTATTCCAAAACCATTCAGATCCAAAGCTGGGTACACTAAAGACACCCCAATGAATAAATATACCAATTTTTGCATCGTCATACCATTGAGGAAGAGGACGACTATCTAAACTTTCCCAAGTTGGCTCATATTTTTTCATAATCGTTCTACCATCTTGAAAAATTGCTTCAAAAGATTCAGACTTCTCAATCATTGAAACTAAATAATGCTCCTGCATTTCTGCATCGCAAAACATGTTCAAGGACAAAATCAAAAATATCCAAAGAGTCATTGTTGCACTTGTTAGCTACTGAGGTTTGATAATCCAACTGCTTCTCTTTTTCCTAACTGCAATCTTAAATACAGGAATTCGCAAAACCATTTACAATTAAATGGTCAAACGATCACTGTAAAAACAGAAAAAAATTAAATTATCGCATTCGATTATTATCATCGTATCTTATCAGTTCGAATAAAACATAAAGAGGCGTACCACTTGAGTTTGGAAATTTTGTTAACAGTTTCATATTGCATTTTCGACAAAAAAAAAGTTACATGGAAAATACGTACTTTATACAGATAAAGCCAAGATTAAAAATAAAACATCGAGATAATTCAAATTGGCTATGTAAACCACAGATAAGTGTAAACACGAATTTAAGTATTGCAGTATGACCACTACAACGCCATAAATATCTCAAAGAATTGATGAAAAAAAAACTAGTCGAAAATTTAGACAGAAAGAATCTTTAACCGGAAGAGAAAAAACCTCTTGAGGTACTTTTGGAAAACGAGGATATAGCCAGTATAACCTTTTAACTTCCTCAGTGTTATAGCCATTAAACAGCCAGTAAGTAGCATACCTCGAGAATTGACACGTTAGATATAAGGATACACGTTTTATATTATTCTATCAAGGATTTTTAATCTTCGTTCTTAGGTTGTGTATGCATATTAGTTTAATTCTATTCATTTGAATAACTCTTATTGTACCGTGTGCGGAGCATTCATAAAAATAAATTTATGAAATCTAGTGTGATCTGGCACTTCGCCCTCTATATGAGGGCATAAAACCGTAAGAAACAAGAAGAAGAAATTAGTGTGATATGTAATGAAGCAAGTATTATCAGAGGCATTGTCTGAAAGTGTGTCAAGTTAGTTCCAGTAGTCTGACGTTTCTCATGTATTTGTCAACATATAAGAGTATAGAAATATAATGTATTCTAATAGGTTTACATTTGTTTTTAGATATAA
This sequence comes from Calameuta idolon, assembly GCA_030142285.1. Taxonomy (NCBI): domain Eukaryota; kingdom Metazoa; phylum Arthropoda; class Insecta; order Hymenoptera; family Cephidae; genus Calameuta; species Calameuta idolon. The sequence goes on from JARQSV010000599.1 coordinate 447,945, forward strand.
ATGATCTTGCTGTCATTAAACGGTTTTCTTTAAAAAAGACAAATGATAGATTCGTTGGTTCGGCTAAACCACAGAATACGACTCCTTGAAGTTAGCTGTGGATTATTTAGTTTTTTTTTTACAGGTAGTCTTTCAAGAAGAAGTGGATCTGTAGCTATACAGAAAAGTGTTCAAGGACGAAGGAAACTCTAACCATGGAGTTTAAAAATTCAGATATTGAATCTTTAAAATCTGCAAAAAATATTAAACGAAAAAAGTTCAAGAGGTTGAAAACTGAAACAGATATGACAGAAAGTGAGCATGTAAACAGACCAGAAAAAGTGAGTAAAAAGAAAAGAAAAAAGCAAACTTTAACAATAGAACATGAACATACAAAAGATGGTTTTAAGAAAGAAAGGATAAAAAAGTTTGAAAAGTCAGATACTGACTCTGATTCTGAGGGAACCAACAATCTATATAACCTGGATATTGGAAATAATGTGAAAAATGAAACTGAAGGTATACAGATAAAAACTGAAACAAGTGAAGATAATTTACTTAAGTCTGATTGTCTGGAGAAAACTATGCACAGTTCACATAAATCTGCTGAAAGTCCAAAGTCCTCTGTGTATATACCATCTTGGATGGAATCTGATAGTGATACCTCGGATAGTGAAAACTCAGACAGTGAAAAAGTAAACATTTCATCATATTCTTCATCAAAAACCATCCATAAAAATTATCGTCGGAACATTAAAATAGAGGAAGAAATAGATATACCTCCATGCGATAGTCAGGATGATATAAGCACACTATTAGAAATCAAAAGGTTTCAAGAGCGAATACCTCGAGAACTATTGCGGGTATTTATATTCTTAATTATTGACATCATTACTTAATAGTCTATAAGTATCGCATAGTATTAATTTAGCAACTTAAGTAATATCAAAAACACAATTTTGTTTTAGTATCTAAGACGTCTAAAGATAACTTTAAGGCACGAAGTACCAATTCAACATACAATTGAGGCAAAGGCAGGCTCGCATGCACCGTCAGCAAAAGAGGCAAAACGTTTTGAAAGTATAATACCAATAACAAGAGGTTCATTCACTCCGGCAGAAGATAAAATTATAGTCCAAAACTGGGAAGCCTTTTGCGAAGTACGTAGAATCCTACCACTTTTATTTTATGAAGATCTTGAAAATTAGAATTTCATCCAAAATTTAATTTACTACAGATGTATAAGTGGGATCCGAAAAATGTACAACCATTCTTATATTTTAAACAATATGGAAAATTTTGCATGCCTAGTGTAAAGGAAAGGCGGAAATTTGTACAATTTCTAGCAGATGGATTACCTTCACGCACTTTATGCAGTGTGTATCACAGATTTAGGAACTTACACGAATCTCATAAACAGAGCAGGTAAAATGCTAATAACTGAGAAAAATCAATTATCTATAAAAATATTACAAATTAACAAGTGTTCATGTATTTTTAGGTACAATTCCAATGAAGATTCATATATTTTGTCTCTTTTTGAAGACAATTCAAGTTTGGATAAATCTAGGAAGTTTGCTGACTTAGGTAAAATTTTGAACAGAACAAGAGCATCGGTTTATCGTCGTTATCAAATATTAAAACGCAAGCATGAAATGGATAATAATCTTTTGATAAAATGAACCTCAGAATTGTTGAACTGTACTTTCCATCTTTTTTTATGAAAAATAAATACATATTAAAAAATACGAATATATTTCTAGGTATTAAGTTTCTATTAATTAGGATAATGAAAAAGACAAGAGTTATTCAAGCGTATTTATGAAAAAATGCATACAATAATAATAAACTATTGTATCAAAGTGTCTAATTAAACGTTTCATACTCCTTGTATAACTTATCCGAATCATTATAATGTAGTTTCATTTATCTCCAAGTATTCAGCATTTGCTTAATTACTAAAATATAATTATTCCTAATGTTCTTCCTCAATAGATTGGTTGCTCATTTATTGACTACACTACCAAAGGCTTCTATAGCCTCTAAAGAAATATAATGTTGGAATTATGTACAATTTTATTTGAATAGGATGTCTCATTTTTTTATTGTTACATAAATATCATGTGTATTTTATGTTCTACACTGTTACAAGCAGGATTATTACTATTAGCTTATGCAATTATTGTATTATGAGTCGCTTGACATGCAGTTACATAAAATCTGTGCCATTCTTGCAAAGAAAGAATTTTTAGAATTTTTAGTTAAAAGTAACTATACATCAATAACAGCTTTTAATATATATTTAGAAGTAAAAAAAAAAAACTTGAGAGTACTGTATTTTCATAAATATAATACAGAGCACATTAATTCGCCATTTAGTATTTCAAGACTTTGTATTAATTTAGTGAACTACAAAAAAATTCCTGGTTATACAAGATATAACAAAAATTAAAATATGGCGAATAAAAATGTTTATAATCGTTATAGCTCTCTCTTTGCCGATGGACCAATAAGTTCGAGTCATCCTATTATGCAAAAATATTTTATGATTCCTTTATTCTATTGAATAATTATGGGCGTACTATTTGTCGTGTTTAAAAAGACCACGCGGATTGCCGACCCAAGCGTGAATTGCTTTTATACTTAAAATATACATTGTATAGTTAGCAATTAATTTCGTAATGTAAATGTACACTACAATTTTGTGATATAAGTTCACAAATGATAGAATCCATGAATGGCGCATTTACTTACCCCATTAAGTAATGTTTGAATAATAGTTACTTTTTACAATTGATACTGAACAAATCTAGTACATAATACTTTTTTCACTTTGTAAATAAACCTGAAGGATTTTGAGATATTAACCATACATTATTTCATAGTTTGAAAGCTCCAGTTCAAAATCATATTGCCTTAAAATAACTTAGGAGTACTAAACCATTATGAATCTGTGTTAATTTTTCAGCTATTCATCTTTCTTTATATCAGTAGTAATCAGTCTCTTCCATCTAATGTCTGAAGCAATTACAATCATTGAAGTTTGCATCGTACCAAATACCCATCTTAATGATACCAATTATTTTGATATACACATAATTAATTCGACCTTTTTCTGATGACGATTTTTTTTACATACATCTAATCAATATATTTTTTTAAAGAAATATAAGAAGCTTCGCACTGGTAAAAATGTATTGATAACACCATTGAATCCATTAAAAAAACCCAGTGCTTCGAAGCATCAAATTTATCTATTAAAATCACCAACGATTCATTCGGAATGAAATACTTAATGCAAAATCAAGTTCTTATGCTTCATTCCTTTATGGAGAATGTTAACTATTTGTCATATTTATATGTTAAAAAAACATCATCAGCTGCTCATATACTTAAGCGCAGTATATTTAATTACTTACAAACCTCAATAGTTCATGCATTACTACTATAGTACTCTTACGATGGGCTCGCAAAGTAGCACAACTGCTACATTCATCAGTTCATTGTCAGCAAGTAAAGGATGAAGAATTTCATTGCACTTTTACTGACAATTTTACCTTAGAACATCTGACCTATCACAGCCAGTGATCGTACAGCTGACTGCACATTATTCACATGAATATGATGTGCAACTGCATGATGGTGATCCTCAACTACCATCTCGCCATATTGTGCACGACAGCGTTTCTGATGCGCGAACAAGCTACCACTGTGACTGTACGCTGCACCACAAGTTTTACAAACATACGGCTTTTCACCGGAATGAGTATAGGTGTGTTCCTTAAGGGTGCTAAGTCTCTTAAAGGCCTTGCCGCAGGTCTTACACAAATAATTGGCTTCCCCTGTATGCCTTGTCAGATGTCGGCGGAACGCTGAACTCACAGCGAATGCTGCACTGCAGACATGGCACACGAAAGGTTTATCTCCTGTATGAATACGGATGTGATTCGCTAAGCTGGTGGTGGTTGTGAAGCCGCTGTTACACGTTTTACAAACATGTGGCTTAACCCCCGTATGTGTTCTCATGTGATAAGTCAAAGACGAATTGCTAGGATACACTTTACTGCAAATATGACAAAGATATTCTCTCGGAACCTTTTCCTTGGGTTTATTATGCGTCTTCTGGTGCAGAGTTAAACGTGCTCTACTGGCACAGACTTTCTTACATATTTCACAAGTAACGGGTTCTGCTTTTAATTTATGTGTGGAAACATGACGTCGCAAACCCTTTTTCGTAGTCATTACCTTGTCACAATGCTGACACTTGTACTCTCCAGTACCCTCTTCCTCACTCTCTTCCTTCTTCACATGCTCGTTACTGGACTCTATGTTTCCTGTTGAATTTGGAAATGAATCGTCATCCGAGTCGAAGAGCTTATTGTCGTCCACTAAGTTGTCCAGGAGTCCATGACCATGTTTCTCTGCATGCTTCTTCAGCGTGTCTGGCCTGAAGAACCATTTCTTACACACAGTACAAGAATATTTCTTGTCGCCGTGCACCAGCGTATGTCTTTTAAGATTCTTCAAGGACGAACAGTACTGACTACATATTTCGCATTTGTACAACTCAGGGGCATTTTCAAATTCATCGGGTTCGTTTGTAACACCGGTTTCATCGTCAGTGTCCTCTTCGCTCTTTAGTTCCTTTTTAGGTGGCCTATCGTCCACTGAATCTTCCGTGCGAATTTGCTTGATGATGTCATTCACTTTCTCCGTATGTGACTTTAAATGTCGCACCAGGCTCTGGGGTTTGGAGAAACACGCATGACACAGTTGACATGCGTGTGGCTTGGAGGCGTGTACCTTCTTATGTTTCTCCATGTTTTCTAGCTTGTAGAACATCTTGAAGCAGATATTACATTTATGTTTTTTATCGTGGACGAGGGAATGCTTCTTGAGACCTTTTTGAGTTGCATAACGTTTAGAACAAACCTTACACTTGAATTTTAGTTCCTCTGAGTCTTGACTGTCACTACTGGGATCATAATAGTCATTTTCTACTTCATCCTCGCTGTACGCTTTGCTTGGTATCGATTTTGTCTTCCGAGACGACGTTCGTTTTGGCTGAGGCTTGTCATCCTCTTCGATGTTTTCATTCAATAATCGTTCGTCAAGATACTCTTCCTCCATTGCTTCAGGATTTTTTAGTTCGTCGTCCTTTAAATTTTGTATCTCCGATTTGTCTTCAGTACTTATTGGGTCATTTGGTATTTCTATTTCTTGCTGAGAGCACGTGGTCTCCGACACACTTTCTGCGGTTAACATAGACTCCTTTTCATTTGTCTTTGACGCCTCAAAACCGATGTTGCATAAGAAGAGTTTCTCGTCCTGGATATCGATATCATTTTCACTTATGACTTGCTGTGCATGAGTATAAGATTCGGTCGAATTGGAAAATTCTTGAGAATCTGCAGACTGCATTTCTTGTTTTGTGAAATAATTTGATTGTGGACTGGTAGTTTTCTTTGTTAACATTATACGAGTTTGCGGCTCCGTTTGCGTACTTGAATCCTGATGAAATAGATATTTATTCTGTACTTAGGCATCATAGATAAAATGGTATTGGCAACAAGCTAGATAACAATATGATTACTAGATATTACTAGTATAGCCAAAAGTTTATAGGGTTCTATCTTATACATACCATTACATTGCATCTGGCAGGTTTATTGTAATACAACCTGAGACGTGTATCAGAATGTTGACATTGCTGACGAAATTCATGAGCAACACTAGCCTTATAGATGCATACATCACAGATCAATGATGGTAATCCATCCTGTTCATTGATGTCAATGGACCCGCAAACTTGAATCTTTTGGGAAAGACCAGAAAAATCGTCCACATCTTGGTCAGCACAGAATATGGGTGACAAATTTGTACCTTCCGAGAGACACACCCGACATACTCTGTCCATGTTAAGTGGGAGGCCAAAGTAGCTTGCATTCATGGTCATTTTAAACGAAAAATCGCTTACTCAATCAATTATTCAGTCTCTGTAATTAATATTACACATTTATTCCACTGTCTCATCTCTCAAATCAAAGTGTTCGTTCACCACCATGTCTTTTTATTTCATATGAATTTTCAGTAACTACTAAATTTACTTCCATATACATAAAAAGAAAATATTACCTCATATAAATAAATAAATATATTTTAAAGATTCAACTTCAAAAATATTATTCAAATTTTGTCAAGTAAAAAACTACGCAAAGTAACGCCCCTATTAAAATCTTTATTTGATTCCAAAAGTAGGTAACAAAAAATCGAAAAGTAAAATATGACCAATATTTTGAAAATAAAATATTAAAAAAAAACCGTCAGGCAATCTTTTATTATGTTGAATCATTATGTATATAGATAGTAAAAGGATCGGTGGACTTGTACCGATATTGATACAAGAAACAAAAGTATGTCTCTCATAAATGCATTCAGTAGAGATAGAGCAAGTAGACACAAGATATCGGAGAAAAAAAAGAAGACGAATTCGAAAGATTAGTATAAAAAAATGAAAGGTTCTCAACCTTCGGACCTGTTATATATCGTGGGAACCTGCCACGATGTTGAGTTGATGTCTCAGCAGTGATGCCCAGACAGGGTTTGGTACATTTCGGGCACGTTGACACTTCAGCAAGTTATGTTACCGTTGATGAGCAATATTCAAAGTTACTCTCAAGTTATATCAAGTCGCATCCGTATCGTCTCCATTATATGTCCATCGTGCCCTCAGGAACTACACAACGATTATCCGCCACTTCTTCTGGTTGTCTTCCCTTTGTTCAATGGCTTCTCCAAGCACCTCTGCTGTACGATCGACCGCGTAGGTTGAGAACAATTTATTTCTTTTCTACGTTATTTTCCCAGCGACATCTACGCATACAGTAGAAGAGTATTCCGTCAAGTGATGTACTGACCTAATAATGATCGGTGAAAAATTAAAGAAAACTAAACGCTTACGATTTTTTCTATCTTCCACACAAGGCCGAACACTTCCTTCTTCATCGAACTCGGCGGCACTGTGCCGTAGACCGACTCTACTTCATGCTAAATAATGTATAGGATTTATTAAACTGTTTTATAAACAGTATCATTGTTGTATTCTAATTATTGAGGTAGTATAATGAAATTATTCATATTTTAAAAATAAATTAGTTATCGTTTACTGTTTTATGGTATTGAATGATATATACTGTTTCGGTGTAAACTCACCATTAGTTTTGTGAAGTACTGATAAATAATAGATGGTAGCACTTTCGTATTTACTTTGTTCATGGCGTTGTTGTGCAGTGTTGTTATTTATTTTAATAATAAGAGGTTTTTGTTCGAATGTTTAAAAGTGCTTTGGATCAATGATATTTTTATTAGACGTTATTAATGTGAGACATCCATTAATTTATAGGTATTAGTTGTACTGAATTTGAAGTAATAACTTTTCTTTGTTTTCAGTGTAATATCACATGTACTTTGTTATAGATTTCTTATAAAAAATTATTTATAAGTAGAAGTAATTTGTTTGATCATGGAAGATTCTGGGCAATGTCAATTTTATGTAAAACGAAAGAAACGATTCTGCCGCATGACAGTAAAGCAAGGGAACAAGTATTGTGGTGAACATCGTAATATAGACCCAGCTTTGGGCACTGACGAGGATGGTATTCTGAATAGGAAAAGAGTACAGTGTCCTCTTGATTCAACTCAGTAAGCACAGTTTCTTCAGGCCAACAATATTAATTTCGTGTAAACCACATATAATTTATAGTGTTATTCCAGTACATGTTACGAGACAAAATTGGCCAAACACTTAAAAGTATGCAATGCCAAACGTCTGATTGATATGCAGCCTTCGTACATAGTAAATGGAATTAATTTGGATGTGAACTGCAAGAATCCAGTGCATGTGCCACTTCCACAATTAGATCAATCAATTCTGGATACCGTATTAAACAAAATCAATATAGCATACAGTTAGTAATATCGTACATGAATAAGTGATATTAATAAGATTCTTATTACATGTTGTAATGCATTGTAGAAAAATTACCGTCGTTTCCTGAAACCATACTAACTCATGAAATATTGGAGGATGAGCTTAATAATACCACATATGGTAAAACTGTCAGAAAACATTTACTCCAAAATGCATCTTTACTCAAGCATTTAGAGAAAGTTAATTTAATTCGCGGGAATACATGTTTTATTGAGTTTGGAGCAGGGAAAGGTATTATATAAATAATCTTATAGTACAAAACATATAATATATGTACTACGATTACATGATACGTAAGTTCAATTTCTTATGTAGGAAAACTGACATATTGGTTGGCACAGATGATAAAAAAGGATAATAGTTCTTCAATTGTACTAGTGGACCGTTCGAGTCATAGACATAAGAGCGACAACAAACTTAAAAACGAAAAGTGCAGCCTTGATGTAATCAGAATACGAGCGGATATTGCAGACCTTCGACTAAGCTTCGTCCCGGAAATAAAAGAATTTAATTATAAAGTTGGAATTGCTAAACACCTCTGTGGTACAGCAACCGGTAAGTTCGAGTTATTAGTACTAAAATCAGGATGTTTAATCAAACAGTAACAAGATGTTGCATTTCAGATCTGACTATACGTTGTCTAGTGAATTCAATGCAGGATAAAATCAAAACGCATGTAGCTGGTTTGATAATAGCATTTTGCTGTCATCATAGATGCGAATATGCTTCATATGTCGGGAAACAATATTTAGAAAATTGCGGTTTCACAGCTGATGAATTTCCCATTTTATGCAGTATTGCAAGCTGGGCTACATGTGGTACTGGTTTAAGTAAAGAGACCAGAATGAAGAATAGTGAAGAAGAAAACAAAAATGCAAAGTAATATTTAAAATGACAGTTCTGTTGGAATGTCTACAAAATAAGAAAGACTGTAAAAAAAACAATTATATTTTCAGTTTAACAAAAAACTCAGCAACTATCCAAGACCGTGAGGCCACTGGAAGGAAAGTAAAAACACTATTAAATTGGGGACGAGTAGAATATTTACAAGATGCTGGATTTGATTGTCAATTATTATATTACACTACTCTTGACGTATCATTAGAAAATATGTGTATTATAGCCAAAAAGCGTAATTTACATTGAAAATAGAAAAATAATAAAAATCTATTTAATATAAATTATAAAAGTGTAATGTTAATTTTAAACGAGGTGTAAAACTATTACTCGCCATAAGCTTAAGCTATGTGTTTACATATATACAGTTAAACTTACTATAGTTTCTCCCGCTTCATATTTCCTCGTACTATAGCAAAGTGTTCTCCCCTCTGCGGTCTGCGCCCCGCCCTGCACAAGTCTCTAACGTAGTCAAACTACAAACATTCCATTGAATGGATTAAACGGGCTTCTTTGTAAGTTTCCATAGTTAATAAAAGTCGTGAAAATCATTGTTCAATGAACCGAGAACTGGAGTCATTATAATACAGTTCATCAACTAAGTCTGTAACACTGGGAACTCATTAATCTGAGGTATGTATACAACAACCTGTTTTAAATTTACATCTAAGCGAGTAAAAGTCATGCATTACGCGAGGGGATAACTGTTTGTCGTAGTATAGATGCAAGTATCATTGTATGGATTAATAATATTACTCTAAATATGATGATAAATGAAATAAATCAAAGATATTAAATATCTACTAACTTTGTTTAGTTTGGAGTATATAAAATTGAAGCATCATTTAAGCCGTATAGCATTTATAATATGTAGTGTAGTATAGTATGCGCCACGCCTCTGTTAAATTGAACACACGTATTATACTAATTAGCTGAGTTCATTTAAAAGAAAGATATATGATTGGAATATAACATGTTTACTTGTGTATAATGTTAACTGAGAAGTGTTTATACATTTTTTCCCCTTCTGTTAATAAGATTTAATACAAAGTTATATGATGAAATGAGATCCCTCTTTGTTTTTTTCAGAAGTAACTGAGTCTTATATTTCTAAAATGTCAATTTTAGACGAGCGTGACGCATACCTTAATAATCCATACTTTAGGGGCCACGAGTATGGTAATTTTACTCCATTCTATGTTGCTGTTGCTATCTGCTCTGTTATCGGTGGCTTCCTCTTCATCTTGAATATTGCCTTTTGCTGGTGTTCTCGTCATCGTAGTTACTGGCAGAATCGACATACTGGTGAGAATGATATTGTAATATAGTACTGTGATTACTGACTGACGATTTACATAGGTTTCTAATTTTTTAATTTTGTGATTATCTTTTTTCAGGTAACCGCTGGATACAATCACTTTGGACAGTAACTCCACACAACAATCCTCCATTAGACTTGTCTGAGCTGGAATCAGGGTTAACTAAATATCCACAAGTGAGGGACCAAGTTATACAGTATCATCATACCGAATCGCCATCAGGAACACCGCAGCCACAAGAATATATGGAACTGCACAAGCGAGAAAGTGAAATCTGATTGCTTTAAGTTTCAAGTAAAACGTTCAGCAGTGTTCACTGCAAATTTACAAATATTTATCAAAGACAAAAGACGCAAAAGTTGAAAATGGGCTTACACGTATTTTGGCCTGCTAGTGCCTGTTTGACATTATTTGTTGTAGGCATTATAATGGTCCTATTAAAGTATGGACCACGTATTTGTAAGACAAGACACGAACCACTTCCGTCTTATCAAGACTGGCAAGGAAAAGGATATTCCCAACAAATCTCAGTTTCACTAGCTTAGCATAAATATTTTATAATTATACGTACGCTATACTAATGTAGCAGTACCTATATTTCTTTTATACTTTTTTAGCAGGAGGTATTAATCTCTAAAATTTTACAAGATTTACACTTTGCCTGGATAGAGACAGAAAGAGACAAAGCAGATAACTATCATCGTACGATACTAGACTATTTCTGAGCATAGATTCCTAATTACAACTAAAATGTTTCATGCATGCTGCAACCAATTATTCATATACAATAACTGTTCATAGAATATAAATACAAGAAAGGACAATACTGAATAAGTATTTTTAATCAAATATGCAAGGAGTCTCTGAGAGTAAATGATATAAAGTATTGAGATCGTTGCACTTAATATAAAAAGAAACGGTCATTCGTGAAACGATGACGAATTTATATCCCTAACGCTAAGTTTAACATATATTCATTTATTAATTTGTGACTTGTAGATTATTATAAAATAATTCCGTCCACGAGAAATCGATTTTTTAAGTTAATCATACTGTATACTTCTAAAGTGAGTGGAAGGCTAATGCACACATGAAAATGAATTTATATTTCGCTAAAATTGATTCAATCCGTCCAATTATTTTTCATATGTGTACAATTATGTGTACAATTTGTTGTGATGGAATTTTATAACGTATGCCTTACAATTGTACAATGTACCTTACAATTTTACAAATAAAATAAAATTGCTTTATGTAAATTGATGGTCAATAATTGAGCTTTATCGAAAAAGGCGACAGACGCTCGAAATTCGGTAAAAGTATTGTCCAAACTATTTTTTGTTTTGCACATTTCGTACTTTGTATTTTCCACCAGTTTGGACAACACTTTTACCGAATTTCGAGCGCCTGTCGCCTTTTTCGATAAAGCTACTCAATTTTCCTATTTGTGTAGATCGCGCTCAAAATACGTTACGTATGAATAATCGCAGCATTTTTAATCAGCATTTATCTTCCAATTATATTAGATATTTAGCATCATTTATAGGTATAACTGAAAAGTTTATATAACTATTTCGCATTCCGTATAGATTGGTATAGATATCACTGGATATCACTGCGATTTTTTACAATTTTTCCATTGCCACGTACATATAACGGGTGTGGCAAATATATAGGGTGGGAATAGTATAAAAAGCAGCAAGAACTCTAACTATATTGCTTATTTTTAAACTCACTCTAGTCACAAGTACATTTGAAATTTGAGACTTGAATAGTTTTCAGATTAAAATGGAGAAAACTAAAACTATAATGACAGAGGTATTTATATACTCTAATCCTTAATTGTTTCATAAATGTTCCGATTGTATAAATCTAACCTCATTGGAGAAATATCTGTATTCACATCTTTATAAATGAATACTTCCTTCAGATGATTATTCTTTCAGATGCAAAGTGTTGAAGATACATTAAAAGCTTCTTTGCACAGAGTGGATGGGATAGAAAAAAAACTGAAAACTAAATTGCTCACACTCGAAAATCGTGAGAGGCTAGAACGCGAGTTAGAAGAAGTGAAAGAAGTACTTAAACGGAATGAGGAACAATTAAAGAGTTTAAGACATGAAAACACAAGAACTTTCATGGTAGCAGCTGCCTTAGTGTTTGCATGTTTTTTATTATTTGGTCTGTATTCTATGTTTTTTGGAACAATTTAAGTGATAATTTCAAAGCGGGATTTTAAGGACTTTTACAAGTGATTAATATTTGACAGGATAAGTGATATTCTTGTGCAGTTTTTTATTATGGTAATGTTACAAGTTACAGATTAACATAATATTGCATAGCACCACTATAACTCATTCAATCATTCCAATTTTGATCTTCCATTTTGTATTAATATGTTAAATAAGAATTAAATGCAATAAAGTACTTAAATTTCATTGATGATCAATAAAAATAAAAGACATATGCTTAATATATGGAAAATTAGTAAATAAAAAACAGTTTTCAGTCATTAATGTTTTCCACCCGGAAATATTCTAACTGAATGTTTTATAAATATATATGTATTACGGAAGTATTCAATTCCTAATTCATATTGAGTTTATATATTGTGTGCTTATATTTAGGATCATTGCATATATGTAAAAGTATGCAACATATTATAATTTTCACTGTAATCTATGCAGAAGATAGCATGTCATATTGTGGTGAACCAGCTAGGCGGCTTCTAATATATTTAGCATGTGTTTCTGAGTCTAGATAGCTACCCCGCACAGCAGGATCCTCTTTCATTGCAGTTCGCCATTCCAGCTTTTTAAATAAACAAAATATTTTGCGATATAAGATAAATGTTTTTTGAGCAGCTTTTTGTTTAATTATTAATACAGTATATGACAAGTATACTCACCAATCTTAAAAGCCGCTCACGAGGTATAACATATTGATCACCGCGTAAAAGTCTAATAATATCAGCTCTCTCACACCATGGCCATATCATTAAATCCAGCATTCCTGGTTTACTTCCTCCAAAGAATGGTGTCCCTCGTCTTGCAAGTTCTCTATCAAGAACTTCTAAACCAGCTAATGCCTTGTCAAATAAATCCCGGTCAACTGTTGTTTCTGCATACAACTAAACCAAAAAGAAAAAAGTTAACTTTAATAAGTCAAGTTAAGAATAGTTTATCAAGTATTCTTCATTGAATGTTTAGTCAACAAAGCTAAAATTTGTAACATAATAATACCTTGTACATAATTGTTATAACTGTATTAAATTTCTCAATGAGTAATCTATCCTTAGCCTTAGCCATAGGATCAGTGGAATGAAGACGATTTTGTGGATAAGCTTCATCCAAATAATCTGCTATAATTAGACTTTCATAAAGAATTTCTCCATTCTCAAATTCTAAACAAGGTACTTTCCCCAATTCATTTTTCTCAAGTAACCATTCTGGTTTTCGAGTAAGATTCACATAAACCACATCATACCTGTAAAAGTATATATAATATTACACAAATCTATTTCTCTGAAAAGTCCTTCATAAAAAGTTCACACCCTATGACATTAATAAACTAATTAGAATGATTATACTCACGGTATTTGTTTAGCATCAAGTACAAGATGTATTCTTTGTGCGTAAGGACAAAATCTCATACTATACAACCGTAGCTTACCAGGTGTAAGGGGTGGGGCAACAGAACCTGATGACATAAAGATTAAAAATATTTTTCAATGAAGCTAGTACTGTCCTAACAATATAAAGTCTTCAAAATAATACTCACCAGGTCCTAAATGCTTGGTACTCATTTTAATTTGACAGAATCTTGAAAAATATACTAGTTTTGCATTAAAATATAATCCTCCTTTCAATTAACTGGCTCTTGACATTTCACAAGATACCGGTTCAATGGAATAATACACGGTGACAGATTAAGTTGATCTAACCAGGCTTATTCCAAAATCACGTAATATACGTATATACTCGTGTATAATAGAACTTTATCTCATACAAGGTTTCAGGTGTTCACAAATTCGTCAATCCGATATCCAAATAACTCAAGGTGGATTTCTATACTTTTGATCCGCTACCAAACCTTTATGTGGAAGCTTTATCAATGGTACCGCTTCATACCGCTTCAACTGGGAATAGTGGAAATCCTAAACTTAAAATATCCGTATAGTAGATACAGTAGTTGCTTCCACACTGTAGGTACAGCAGATAACTGTGAAACGAAACGTAAATGAAGAAATATATATAACAGACATATTGCATCAGACACTGTAAGCTGTTTATAACATTATGATATTGATACTCCACAGATAACCAATTTTTAAACAACGTTAGATAAAGGGATGGTAACCAATCAATAATTATACTGTGATATAATTCTCGGTATCATACTATTTATAGATTACAATATTCATAGAAATATATGACTACCTTAACAATTTACATACATAATACTAAAAAAAAATGTTTGAGCGGGAGACGTGAAAAATAAATAATGGCACTTACAACATGTCATTTTCTATTGTCATCTTGTTGAGATCACAAGGATATTTTGTGGAATTTCATCTCTGAAAATCCCTGCGTGACATTTAATTATTTTCACAGAATATTAAAGTAATGATTATACTCAGTAATTTTTATTAACCGGAAGACACAGACTTTGTTAACGGGTAAAATAGAATGTTCAACTGGATCGATGCTAGACTAAATTCTCATTAATTAAATAACCGAATTAAAGAAGAGTAATTAAGAATGAGAAACCAGGAACATAACGCGACGATGGTTCTATAGAGTAACAAGACGCAGACCTTGTCTGACGTAGTCTGACGAAGGTAAATGGAGATAAGAGCAATAGTAAAATTCATAGCAGATATGGCGGATCCGGTAGGCAAAAGGGTGTATTAGTAGATAGGTCTTGTCAAGGGGGAAGAAGGTTTTGGAAGGTTGATGTGGCAGTAGAAGGGAAGGTAGGTAGGTGGAAATAGGTAGATACCAAAGTATAAGTCGAGGTAGAAGAAGGTCGGACATAATATATAGGAGAGAATAAGAGGGTGAGAGTGGCGCTGTAGTTGTAGGAGGATGGAGGGAGGAGGTCACCTCCAGTGAAGAAGAAAAGAGTGGAGAACCAAAGGAGGAGAGCGCGGGCGCTGATTGGTAGCAGAATCGATTAGCTGAGCCAGGGCTAAACTCCTGCAGCACAGCAGTTTCAGCGACGCCACGAATTTCCCGAAAGAGGGGTTTCCCGTTGGTCCCGCCTCTCTGCCAGGATACCCCAAGGGTTCTCCATGGCAACCCGAGCAATTCGCCAACCGACGGCAAGGGTATCCCGCCAACGCCGACGCCACCGCCGCCGCCGCCGCCACCACCGCCGACGTCACCGACGTCTGGGCATTTCGTTTACATTCTACAGCCCCAACACAAAGCACATTGATTTTGCCGACGACTGATACAACCCCGTCGGCCCGTTTAATTAGAACATGGCGACTTTAATACAAGCGCACGACAACAAGAACAACAACAGCGGCCCTCCTACACCTTTTGCCGTTTCTCGCTGTTAGAAAGAGGGGTCGCTTATCTACCTAACCTATCGTAGCCTATGTTAGAATCAGCCATCCTTGATCATCCATCATCGTCATCATCATTATAATTGTCTTCATCGTCATCATCATCACTCTCACCCTGGTCATTCCTGGCGTCGGCGTCAGTTGCGTCACTGGTGTCCTGTGTTAAAATTATTTGGAAAATTCTGGAGGACACATGCATTTTTTTTTAATCATCCCCCCCTCTCTCTCTCTCTTTTTCTATATTGCATTCACCACTCATTCAAAATTCATTTACACTCACTTTCTCGTTGTCTCTCACTCTTTCAATTTTCCACTTTTTCTCGCTCTAGGACTAGATTCTCTAAACGCCTAACGCTACACATGAAAACACTCTATCTACATCGGTCACTGGCCAGTGTTTCACAGAACCAGTTTAGAAACGATGTACCAGACAATTTCCCGTTCCAAAACTGATTGCTAACTGGTCTAGTGGAACACCGATACAGTGCTAAATAATTAATTTTATCGTACTGCTTACATCTTATTGAGTGGTATGGTACAATATACGTCTTAGGAGTTACGTTTCATCGACAGAGGTACATTTTAATCATCGCGCAGTCACAGCATCCGAGTAATCATCCACAAGATAAAAGGTTACTCCTAGTACAGACCCCATCTCTCCTGAACATTATATACAAATCTCATTATACACGAGAATCACAATTGTTCCAAAATTTCATCCAGATATCAAATAACTTCGATAAATCCCACTTCCAATAAAATCAAAAAATTAATTACTTTTTTTCTTTCGCACTCCAAAAAAATCAGGCGAAATGACGTCAATGGGATAACAATGATCAATTGCAGAATAATCATCACCCGGATGCTTGACAAACGCACCCGATATAACAAATAAGTTAAAAGACTTTATAATACACGCATTATTTATACCTTAAACCTACTACGCGTACCGACGGCTGATCCAGGACGATGCACAGTGATTCTGAGGCTCATCGTCGGACACCCCGTCGGCTCACGAGTCGATGTCCATATATCCACACGCGTACTCCGGGATACACCCATATGCGAGTACAATCATTCTATATGTACACGTTCTTACACTGCGTAACGCATCGTCGTATCCGCTCGAAAGAGTTCGACAACGCCACCGTGTTTCCGATTTATCTGATTCGTAAAATTCTTCCAGGATGGTGTAGATAAAGGAACAAGGGTCGAAACAATTATGATAGAGTTCGGGGGGTTCGAGGGAGTATGGGCGGACGGGGGGTTTACAAGTTTCAAAGGGACAATAACGGGGAATCCCCGGAAAAAAAGGATTCGTTCGCCGCTCATAATTGGTCACGGGTTTAACTTGTACAAGAATGGCACGGTGTGGCACAGCACAAGAGTACTTAGGTACGAGTACACGGGTGCACGACGATCAGGGTCAGGTTGCGTTTCAGCGAGGTGTCCCCAGGGCACCCCAGTGTTCGGCGGTGGGTCATGCGTAGTGTGGATACGTGCCGAGATGAGGCGGAACGTGTCCAGAGGCTGTATGATGACCGGCGTAGAGGTTCGCACCAGGACTGGACCAGTAGCTGGATGCCGACTGGAAGAGTCCGCCAGGGACGGAAACGGAAACCGATGCCGCCGGTGGTGGCATTAGATTCAACTTGGCGTGTCCGTATCCCGACATGAAGAGTTCGCTCTGATATTTATAAGCCGCAGGATCGGCAGCAGCAGGTTGCGTCGCCGCCGCGAGACCCTGAAAGTCGAACTTGTAGGCGTAACGTTTCCCGTGGACCTTCGTCATGATGTTCTTGTCGTAGTAGTACCTGAAACAGCCGTCGACAAATACGGCAGCCATTAAGTACTTTGGCGCCACATTCGATTATCCGTTAAAAATTTCAATTCAAATTTCTCAGAGATATTTCTCGTAATTGCGTAATGCTATCAGAGATATGAAAAAAAATAATGAACGTTTCTGATCCACTTCTCTTTATAGTATTGACCGCCTATGGATATATATATGTATACACACTATATATATGTATACTTGGCTCTGTAGGGATGTCACAGTTAGAACGTGATTGAAATTTTCCCCTGGCACTCCCACCACCCCTCAAATCCCTACACAACACCCTCTTTGATATATACCTACATATGTTGTGTGCATATACCAGTCCTACACTGTGGCTCTCTGTGAAAACGAATTCGTTTCGTTCGATCAATTGGAAATGAAGATTGTTTTAGTCTGGCTGAAAGTTCCGGCTGGTTTATTGCATTTTGCACTTTTTTCCCAAACGATTCTGTCGACGCTGTAAAAACTTGAATGATATATAAAATAATAATTGCACGATACTGTGATATTTGTTTTCATTTTTCACAGAGAGCAAAAAAGCAATCATATCGAAGACAGAAGTGGAGATAGATAATCAAGTGATCGACTGATCGTACTTCAAAATTTATAGAAAAATAGTAATTTTTCATTGAGTGTTGATCGCATATCTGAACTTAACTTAATTAAGACTGACAATAGACGTGTAAAAATATGTAATACAAGCTTTCAAACTAGTAAATTAGATTCCAATGATATATACCACATAACAGTCTGTTCTCAAGGTTTTAAAGATAATTTTGTAAATTCCGCTCGAATGTGACACCCGGTATCTACCTACGTATCTAATCTGTCTACCAATGGATAAATACTCACGTGAATATGGTGACTCTGCAATTCCATGAAAATAATCATTTTTTTTTTTTCCTTTCTTTTTAACTCACCTCAATGCTCTAGAGAGTTTGTCGTAATTCATATTGGGCTTTGATTTTCTTTCGCCCCATCGTCTTGCAACTTCGTCAGGATCCGTCAACTTGAATTCGCCATTGGTACCTTCCCACGTGATACAGGCTGCGTTGCTCGAGTCGGACAAGAGTTCAAGTAAAAATTGCCAAAGTTGAATCTGACCAGAACCTGAGCTAGCGAGGCGACTGCTTGTCGCACCGAACATTTGGTACGGATCTGGAAAGAGAGAGAGAAAAAACGAAATGTGATAAGAGACGGTTGAAGAATTAAAAAAAAATGGATTGATAACGTGCATAGTGAAAATAATATATAGGTAGATAAATGCCTAAGTAAAACAAGGATGGAGAGCATGATTGAGGAAAACAGAGGGATGGATTTTAATTACAGGTAATTGCAATGAGGAATTGGTACTTAAAAAATATATATATATTACATGACAAATGGAATTTAGACTGTCCTCGGATATACCTACTTATTCTATGCTTGTTTCCCCTCCCAGAACTCCCTATCGCCCTTAAAAGCCTTACAATGCGTCATCACCGTCGCTTACGACTACTCAGCCATTTGAGAACCCTAGAACTCTGTACAAAGGATATAATCGCAACCCTACAATAGAATAGAGTTCATTTGGATCATAATAATTTCAATTGAGAGAAAGTCGCGGAATCGGCCAAGTGGCATGATTCGAAAAAGTCTTCCAAACTTACGAGTACCCTCCACCGTAGGTCGGCCATTTTTTAAATAGATTTAATATCAGTCGTAAATCTATTGAATTTATGATATTAAGAATTTTATTTGACATATTCATCATTTTTATACAAAATTGTTTCCCACGTGTCACGCATCATTCACGAGCTGAACGTTGTAAGACTGTGGCAGTTAATACCGTGGATAATGGCTGTTAGACAAAAAATATATATATATTTCAACCATTTATTTACGAGGGTAAATGGCGATAGATTCATGTAGGGGCAGAAGCCGAATTACTGTCGGACCTCAAAGGTCGCCTCGCTCGATGAACTTTGTGAATGCGCGCAGTGATCGTCTTTTGATCGAACGGTAATTCACTTACGAGTTAATAATGGAGGAATGGGGCGAGTCTGCGATGTACTCCCATTTATTCGTTCGAGGTTGAAACGAGGGTACGATAACAGGGATGGACGGAATACCTACATTCTGACAGTCGGTATAAAGATTTGCTTTACGCTCGAGATAGCGTCTACGGGGAGGAGTGAGATTTTTCTTTCGATAACAATCCAGAAGAAAACATAAAACTCTGGAGAAAAAGAGCTCATCGTACCTTTAGTTTCGCCATATTGGACAAGAAGACACAGCTGGTAGTCAGACTTATACTAAACCTAGACTGGAATCTTGAGTGTCATTATATTCAATTTATAAAATATATCTATATATAGGACGCACGAAGAGACGTGTTTCTTCATTTTTTTATCAGCGCAATCAATCCTTTCGACAAGGGAGTAATATTTTTGGGTGCGGCCACAGAAAATCAGAACGTCATTTGAATTGCGCGATTAACGGGAATCGAACGAATTCCATGCACCATCTGTCGGGATTTTATGGAAACACAATAAGCATACGGACAAGAGCTGAGCATCCCAGTGCATACTGGGTAATTGAGAGTCACGGGTGTCACGATGCGACGATAGGTTAGGTGGGGGACACTGAGAGGGGGGAAAGTGCGTGAACTTTTGAAAAAGTATCTACCTACTACATACCAGGCTGCCTGAGGTGGGAATGCGTGTCCAGTGCTGATTTCGACAGGCCGCTCCCGTATCCTGAAACGCAGGAAAGTAACCTTAAAAGTATTAAGCATGGAGGACTTGAGGGATCGTATCGCGATGACGGTAGGAAGGATCCGTCGGATCGCGTCGCGACGCCCTGAAGAGTACACGGATCATGAAGAGTTCGAGTCCCTCGAAGAAAAATCAGGATCTCCGTAGGAAAAAGATGAAAAAAAACAGAGGCACTCGAGCGTTAGAAATCCGTTAGAGAGGATTTCCGTGTAGGCAAACACGAGCCGAGTGCTCAGTATACGTTTCTCTCCCTACTTCTGTTAGGTCCCGGCCTGTCTGCTAGTAGCATTGCTACTGGTGCTACTAGGGTTGGTAGTAGCATCTCGTGCCACCTTATCAACTCGATTCGATGGGATTCGGCACACTGGACCAATTCATCGGTCACGTTCGCGAGAGCGTGCAATTTGCTTAGGCACAATGCCCCTTGATTTTCGATGGGGAAAAGTCCAGTGACAGTTATTTTTCTTGGCGATCAGTCAAAATTCTAGGGAACTTTTTTTTTTAGGTTACACATAAACGACGTTAGGGGACGATCGTTAATCATGATGAAAGAATAAAAGTGAATTGTTTTTTTTTTGTGTATACAGATACAATTGTCCAAGTGGTGATGATCACGTGAAGGAATTGGAATCGGTGGGATCAGCACGTAAGGGGTCTGGATCTTTAAGTAGCAGTTGGTGTCCGCTATGTTAAACAATTCGATTTGGTGTCTGATTGGCAACGGGACAACCTTCGAGGGTCTGAACGTGGTGGAACTACAATTCTGGGGAAGCAGGGGGGGCAGCAATCGTGATCGTCCGTATTTCGTAGGGGCTCAGCCGCAATCAGTATAGCCGCGGGGCTGTTGCCACCCTAGACAACAACTAGGATGAACGTTAACGTCAGAAACGCGTCGAGGTTACCTCCTGGAATTGGTCTACCCGGGTGAACGTCACCTCGGCATGGTGCTCCCATTGTCGCGCGTATCTGCGCATTCACGAGCAATTACTTGGGGCGGGGTAATCCTGTTACGCACCGTGGAGCCTCCTCAAGGGAGGATCAAAGGATCCGCCATTCCGCGCTGATGCTCTCTTCGGATTCGACCCTGTACGATGATGCTACTCGACCTGAAGGGAGAGCAGAAGAATAGGGCGAGGGTAACGGAGGTAGTACGTCGAAGATACTCCAGGAAGGACTAAAAGAACGTGTACAAAGGTCAGTGGATGAACTAGAGAAGGACCTGATCTTGCCGAACTCACACCTAACCTACAAATTTCTATCTAGAATTCGTTCCCGGCTGTCCGATCCATTGGGACTTTCTCGAAGTGTCTGATGTAATAGACCAAGAATACTGTGTACGCGATGCCGAGAGGATGAAAAAGGTAAAGTCGAAAGGCTAAGGTTTTCCCATAGTGGTGGGGACCTCCCCGGCACCCCTGGTCTTCCCCTGGCACAAATCACAGTGCCGTAATAAGTAAGCTAGCACGCGACTGACAGAGTCCGTGATCGAGGGGTAGGTGAAAACTCTGGCCGGCTTGACTCGACTTGGCCCAACGTGACCCTACAGGAAGCAGGGGCCGTCGTGCTGCCGGATTTTGGCTCTGGTTTCGAGCTCTGGTCGGGGGGGACACGGATCGCCGGCAACAAGTCAGTGGGAAACGGTTCGCAAGCTAGTAGACGGAACGGAACGAAACGGAACCGGGCGAGGACAGAAATGCGTGCAGCATATTGGGGTAAGTATGAGATAGGGTGCCGGGACGGCTATCGTAGTCTATATTATGTCTTCTGTAGTACATACATGGTCACGTGCCTATGCGTGACACGTTCACGCATCAAAGAACACCTTCTATAACCCCCTATGGTATATCGTGATAACTCCCATTCCAGTTCCCTCAGCTACCACCGGGACCACTTTACGTTTCAACTTCAGCAGGGATGCCGTCGGCTAACTTAGCAGCGCGTCAACTCGTGCGTAACCCTCCTTGCAAGATAGGAAAAGGATCTTATTAAGACTTGGAGAAGTCGCTCGAAGCATGAGTGGTTTAATGAATGGATAAAGGAATGGCGGGATATTTAAATCCTCGAAATTGAAGAGAGTCAGATTGGAATCTCTTTCGGTTCGACGCGACCTCATTTTACGTCACGACATACGTCGATTAGAGAGCGATTAACGTTATCCTGGACGATATCGACGTGCTTGTAAATCTTAAGAGGGAGAAGCTGGTGGGTGAAAAAGTAATACGAAGATTGGGGGATGAATTTGGGACTAGTCATTTGAAGGTCGACCCACCTCGGACGGAACTGTTTGACTTGGAGAATCGACAAATGGGTATTACCTGGGAGGGCGTCGAAGGGTTCTATATACGAGTTATGGGAGGTGGCCAGGGTGCACGAAAGGGTAGAGAGCAAAGGGCCGATCGTTATTATCGAGGTATAAGATAGTCACGCTAGAACCGTAGGCGATGAGGCGCGTGAGCGAACTGCCAAGGCACGCGCCGCTCTAGAGCACGTAATTATCATAGGGGGGAGGCAGGGTTGCCTACCGTCTAGCTAGGAGCCCCATGGGTAATGGGGGACTTTGGGAATGGGAAGGGAGTCAGAGAAGTCGGGTCGGCTCGGGTCAGGAAGTCACGCAAACTCTCAGTCGGGCTATTTTTATTGTTCTACAACTCGTCTTAAAGTCCCTCGCCACCCTCTTCTACTTTGCTTCACGCTCTACGTCACTGTAATACAGTCCGAATGCACTGTTGTAGTCAGACGTGACAGCTGTCACGAAAACTCATTGCACGAAGGAATCCGCCAGTACACGATTACGACGAATAGACTATATAAAGCCGCTCCTCACGTGAATTAATGAAAGTCTTCAGAATTTCGTATCTTCCTATACCCGCCGCGAGTGCGAGAGAGACGGACTTATGGCTAGTTGCACGAGTAGGAGAAAGACAGACATAGGGCGTTGACTCTGTTCCCAAGCAAGTACACAATCCTATTCATGAATTGACCTTATACCGTGAGTGTATTTTTTAATGATCATTACTTTTGAATGATTGGAGATATCGAAATGATATTTTAACATATTTCAATCGTATTTTATAATGTCCACTTTAACTGTACAATTAATTACAGCTGATCCAAAATCCTTTGGAGTTCCGTCGTATAGCAATGAAAGCGCACCGACGTATGAACGGTATATTACTACGGGCGCACGAAGTATCTTTGAGAACGTTCCGAGCCGAGGCAAGTTTGGCGTTGCTAAGGCAGTTTCCGCCGGAATCGCACTATCCAGACTACTTCCGGTATATATCGACGATCAGCGAATCTTCTTGAGTCTTGCGCGGAGAATCTCCACTATTCAACTTTACTCTACTAACTATCTCTGCTACAGGTCACTATGCAGTTGCCATGTGTTACTTCTTGAAAACTGGCAAGCGGAGCAAAGCGTATATGCACAGGCATAGATACAGCGTGTGATACATGTATGAGATATATATATTTTTTAAAATTATAATTCCTAAAAACAATCTTGCCAAAAGAAAAATGTTTATAACGTTCCTGGCATTGTTTTTTTAGAATGCCTAAGTGAGCATTACTGTTGGGTTACGAATATACAAAAGTACGTCGGATACCCGAAATATAATTGGAACGTAGCAGAGTGTGCCAAGTGTGATTCACGCTTTTTACAAGCGTCCCGAGTATCGGCCAAAAGTCGCGGGAGTTGGTATACAACTCGATTCAAAATTGCAAATCGTCCGAATAAATGGCTTCTCTGTATCGCGTGCTGATCTCGAGTCGAGGAGAGAAGCCGTTACCGTTTCCAAAGCAAGAACCTTGCCCACTTATATTCGGATGAAAAGCACGGATTAAGTGACACGGTACCGAAAAGTGCTTTGCCGTACGAATCAATGAAAGGTGACTACTAAAAAAAAAAAATACTCGTAAACATTAAAAAATTGTATCCTTGAAGGAAATAGATAAAACTAAACTATTGCCTGGTATTCATGAATTTGAGATTAATCAAAAAATATTTTTTGTCACAAATTTCAAACGTTGGGTGACCCAACACGTACAAGAGGATGACCAAGAGGTATGGCTAACATAATTATATTAACGAGAAAAATTTTTTACGCGGATTTCAAAACTTGAGAAAATATCTGTATTCGCGAATGGCAAGGGTAACACGTACAAGAAGATGACCAGGAGGATGGCTAGCATAATTTCAATTTCATGGGGCGAATGAGTTTTACAGTGCCGGCGGTCACACGCGCCAGCTAATTTCGGGGTAGCCGGGGTGCTGACGTTTTCCTCTGTTGTGGCCCAAAGTGTAAACCCAGTCAGATTCAGTTAGGGGGTTGGGTGGGTGGGGGTGGACCAAAGAAGGCAGAGAGGGTTGCACAGCACAGGACAACGGGGTCGTCGGGACGCGTCGCCCAGAAAACCAGAAGCCGTTTATAACAAGCTGCCTGCGGGCACGTCTCTGATCTCTGCAATGATTGTTCCAGGGGATGGAGGGATGCTGGGCTCCTACTACTCTGCCCTACTCCGTCTCTGTACGGTTCCTCGTCCTCGTATTCCTATGGTAGCCGTAGCAGCGCGTCGGGCGTCTCTCTACACCCTGGGGGCTCTCGACGACAAAGGGGCCGCGGTTCAACGCGCCACAAAGCGCCGGGACGCCCACGCCCTATGCCTCCGACGTCGAGCCAACCCTCAGACAACTCCGAGCGGGAGCCACGACGCGTGAACTTGCACCTACCACCCATCTACCTAGATATACCCATTACCTAGCTACCCGTACTATCAACCCTTATCTACCAACCCTTGAAGAAAACTTCGAAGCTTATACAGACCCCTTTCTTCCATTCTACTTTGAAAGAAGACGAAAAAAAAAGGTACCCATTCTCTTTGATGGATCCTACTGTGCCAAGTCGGGATCGTTATGGGTAACTTTTTCTCTGATTTTTTTTTTTTCTTTCCTTTTCAGGACTCAGACGACAAATACGTATTTTGACATGTCAATTTCTTCCTACCGATTGCACCGCACTTGGGGGCTGAACTGCTTCGCCAGGGTTGGAATCCCGAATTAGCATGTGTTTGAGAAAGGATACCTTTTTCGTCTGAATGCCAATGATTTACTTTTCAAGATACGATTGACTCTGAGAAGTCTAAATAATAAATTAACAGACAAATTAAATTCTTACCCTGTCCAGGGGCAGGTGACGTGGCGTGACTCCAGCCTCCCTTATACGAACTGCTGGCATCTGTGACATAGATAAATATATACAGTGAGTAACGTGATTCTGTGATAGGCGTATAAATACTTAGAGATTTATTAGATCAAGTCCATTAACCCAGAGATACAATCTATTAGCTTGTTAAACCTGCCAGTATATGATAATTCAGCACGTGTACCGTAATGGTAAGAATAATCATAACAATCCCTACGAAAATCGACACACGTGCTGTAATCGCGAAAAAATCTTATAACGCATAGGTTTTTTAAGGTGATTTAAAAATCTTCGATTTTACTTCTTTTTTTTTAATTAAAAAAATAATCTTGCGTCTTTGTTCTGCCGAGACTTTCCTCGTGGAAGCTGCGTTCTCTTTTAGCGCCTGGGGTCTGTTTGCAGACAGATATATTTTCATTTGGCAGTTATTGGCGCGAGCTCTCACGTACGTATGTATGAACTTATGTAGGAGTTGGCTAGGGGTCGCCCTTGTGTACATACGAACGCCACGCAGCGATACGTCGTCTTCTGGGCAAACATCCACTAGGTATGTAGTAGCCAACGTCGATCCTCATACTGTACACCCCATATGCTTGATCGCTATAGAGTCCATTAATAAAGCCTCGAATTTCACGTTTCCGTAATGCACAGAGGGTGGACCCGGCGTAGTCTCTGATCTCGGGAAGGAGTTTCCGAAAACTATGGGAAAAATCATCCCTTGGGTATGCGAGGGTTGTAGACCCATACGCGAATTCGAGTGTTGTATCGGTTTGGGTGAACATTCGAAAATTTCTAACGGGTGTTACATGCGTTCGAATTTTATTTGCAGGGAACGAAGGTTGGGATTGGCTTTTTTTTTTTATGAATTGTGTTAAAATAATTTTTTGTTTCTGGCACCTAACTGACTTCCGGATGGTTACGGAATAAAATGTTTGAAAATTTAATACCCTTCGGTCAATGTAGAAGCAGGAGTTGCGCACAGTGTCAGGTCAAATGTGAAATACAATTTTTGGTTATCGTACTAGAGATAAAATTTGATAAGAAGCCGCAGGCGGCAGTCCATCCTATGTAACAGTCGGACGCTTAGAACGTCCAAAATACATATTCTCGTATTAAACAAGAAGAATGATGTAATCAATAAATTTGTAAAATTCCCAAAATAATCGAGATAAGATTTTTACATGAAAATTCGAAAAATCTACATAAGATGGTTATTCATAGGAAAACTTCTTGTCCGAAGAGCGCGTTGATGTGGTTACAAAAAGGTGTTAATAAATTTAAAAAAAAATGCACAAAACGGACTCAATATTTTTGAAAAACAACAAAACCGTGGAAAAACACAATGACAACAATCGCGTTGTACCAAATTGCATTCACGCACTCACCGCCAATAGATAAATCAAACCGTACAAAAGCGCAAAGAATACAAAAACACGAGGACGTGAATAAAATAAAAAAATTATTTTTCAATATTGATAAATCCAAAAAGAAGTATAAAAAAAATGTATGTAAAAAAAAAAGATACAAAACGTCAGCACCAAATTAGCCAAGGTGCACTCCGAGGAAGTAGCCCCTAAAAAAACATCCGACAGCCGCCAATTGCTCCAAGATACACAGGGTACACAGTATCTAAATCTAATCAGAGATCGATGTTATTTTGAACGTTCTAAACGTACCGGCGAAGAGCATGGAGAGATTAGTAAAGGCCGTAGTACGTGGTAGCTCTGCAGCGGTGGTCCCGCCGCTGCTCTTGAGGTCCAGCATCGCGAAATAGCGACGGCCGGAAGACACGGTGTCACCTCCTCTCTTATCTTCGTCACTAATCAATTAATACCACGACGAAACGACTCATCACCACTTCATTAGTCTAAATGCTTGCGGGACTGTGGTAGGACGATCATCGTGGCTTCCCGCTCTGAATGATACTGGAAACGGGCTCGCGTTCTCCAGTGCGTCGGCGAGGAAGTCCGTACCGCCCCCCATCGAGGAATCCGTCGCATCGATAAACCTCTACTCGGGGGCGGTGCGATTCCTAGAGGGTGGAGGCGCACCCTGGCCTATCCCAGGAAGCCGAGGGAACCAAGTAGACGCGCGCGCATTACCCTCTGCTCGAACTACCGCTAACGAGCTTCTAAGCACACCTACCTCTCTGCCCCATACGTAACGCTGGCAACAGCCATAGGTGTTGCACTATCATTTTATAGAAAAAAGCACCCAGAGAGCGTCTACCCCTCCTAGAGAAAAGTAGGAAGCAGAAGTTTCTACCTACGAGTATCGTTGCTACTTGCTGTATACCTGCTGAGCACAAGTTTAACCACTTACCAGCTGCTCCAGCTGGACTGACCTCAGATCATCTTGAGCTTGCTCAATCAATGACCTTTGCACTGACAGGATCCAGATGCCTGAGTTGAATCAACGTTTCATTAGTACCTGAGGAGCTTGAGGAGTTTGGCTGATTGATCTTCTTTCATTGGAGTAGCTTTAACCAGGATCGAATTAAGGTTGTGTTTACTCTGGTTCAAGTGCAGTCTATTTGATCGTACCTAACCCATACGGCTTCAGTTTGATTACCTTTGAGACTTTTGATATCGTTAGGTAACCCACTGTCTGAACAATACTTGAATACCTTCTTCCTGGAAATAGTTCTGGGTGATGCTTCCGGACCCGGAGGAACGGTTAGCTCATCCGGTTTCTTGTCTCTTTCCAGGGGATGCTTCGCTTCCAAAAGTTTATCCTGCACGAGAGAGTCAGAGTGCTTCAGATACTCGATTTCAAGTAAATACTCTACGGCATATCTAGGAGAAATAACGCTCGAGAAACTTCTTCTAGCGAAATCCTTCAAGTCCTGGACCCGTGCCAGGGTTATCCTCCTGGTATGATTTTACCAAACAGGAAACATCCGCCATCCTCTTGTACAATGCAAGTACATAAAATCAGTGGTATGTCGATTAAACAAAGATTAGTTCGTTCGATCGATTTTTCGCTTTTACATAAAATTCTCATTAACCTAAAAAAAAAGGTCAAATTTATTCCAGGGAATAAGTAATCTTCGAAGACGTATAATCATCAAGACCATATAACAAGAATCACTCAGAAAGTCGTTCTTAAGAAAATCCAAGGACTGACAACCATAATGACAAATCCAATCACTCGGGATGAAAAACAAAAAGTGAAATCGACGAATCGATTTTGTCATTAGTTTTAAATGGACCCAATAATTATTATTTCCAATGAAAAATAATACCACCGGATACGAGTCCTAGGGTGACTCAGTCCACTGGCTCCTGTCTGAAAGTAAGGCTGAAAGTGGCTGGCGTCGTAACGACTACCCCCCTCTGTAGTAAATGGCCGACAATACTATTTACTATTTACTACCGTGATTCACGTGACCAAGGTAAGAATACGTGAACGTCGGTTAACGTTAACCAACGAATAAAAATTGTCCGTTAACCTTTCCCCGTACTACCATAGGGTACGCGTGCCCAGGGCGATACACACGTTCTATGCATGGGTCCCACTGTCCGTGGAATAGCAGCCCGGCAGCCCTATCAGAGAAAGGAGAGACCAAGATAGAGAAAGAGAGAGACAGAGGAAAGCACGCGTACGCCACGCGACCGCGGACGCCCAGCGGCGCATTTAACGCGCGATCGCTCTCGAGTGTCCGCGTGTAACGTTGGGGGTGCGCCTTTTTTCCAGGGGAAACGATAGCCACCCTTCGCGAACTTATACCCAACTTCTGAGGTCCCCTCAGTTGGTTAGATCCAAGTCCTGGCGCCGTGGTGTTCAGCTCTTCTTGTACTTTTGGTCCCTGTAAGAATTTAAGGATTGTCGCGTGGGCATTTCTTAATATACATATATGTTACTGATTTCGTTACCGAGGTCGAAGGTCATCACGGTGGAGCGTATGGAAGCTTTAGACTCGGTACAGAGATTGGTCCTGTATCCAAAGTGGGAGTAACAACACGTCACGATTCACTGGCATTATCTTGAGATATGGTTACGGTATTACGCCGGCACTCCGGCCGAGTAGGCGAGTCGGAGTACGAGGGTTGAGTATCATTGTATCGCATGAAACATGACAGGGTGGCTATTGTACGCGAGACGCATAGCTCGTTGTGTTATAGGGCAAGGGAATAGAACGCGAAGGGAGAACGGAGAGAACGAGCCAGCTAGTCAGCCCAGTCACCCGGCCACCCAGCCACCCAACCCATAACACGATAAGGACCGTGCCACTTTGTTACGTTTGGGGGTCGCTTAAGTACGCGATGATACATATCTCCCTACCAGATAATTCTTCGTATTCAATTTGTACAATATGCTTGATCCAGTACGATAGACCCACGCCCTGACGGCGTTCTAGAATTTGGTATAGTATTTCGATTACAATGTTTCGATAAGCCAGCCCCAGTGCGATTTGAATCCCAAAAGTGTTTATCTTTGTTACTGAGGAAAAAGAAGTTCAATGAATTCTCGTTAGATGGCATTCTGTAAGTTTGACTGGAGATTTTCTTTTTATTCAAATTTTTCCCTCCCTTTGGTATAAGATCCGTGTCATCGTTCGAGTGTCGCGTATCGAAAATATCTCGAGGAATTCTGTCGCCGTTTTTACACGATGCAGATTGGTTGTTACTATCGGCATTGGGTGGATGTGAATTTGCCGTTTGGTGTGCAAGTTCACGACGATAGTAGAGATGGAAAATATTTTGTTAAATGTTTATGGGGCGATAGTTCGTTACGTTAGCAATAGGTGTCTCGTTGACGTTATAAATATTGAGATGGATCGTGCTGTCGAGGGAATTGATCAAAATTTTATTTAATTTTCAGTGTGTAAGGAGTTGGTAGTAATTTATGGATAATTTACTCACGCTTGCCTGTATGACTACTAAATGTATGTATATGATTCTCGAGTGTCGTTCAGGTCACGAACTTTCTTCCTTGTCCGTGTGTATTCAATATATGCGCCATTAGGATCATTGCACTGCGGTAACAGTGGCCAAGGGCGCGAATAGAGTACGAAACTTTACAATAGTTGTGCAGGTCACCGTGAAAATTGTCTACTTGGTAAGGAGGTTAGGTCAAACTAACCTAAGAAACAGAACCGGACTTTTGTCTATTGTGTTTCAGATCTCCTTCACATGCGAGCCCAGTAAACGATCGCAGCGCCGTGCGTAATTGTGGACAAATTGTGTATTACGTCTAGTTATCGAAAAAGAGTCTAGAATACGACAATTCCAAGAACGGTAAGGCGGCATTGCGGCAGTGAAAGCCAATTTCAGACATGCCAAGAAATTCTGCCTCGTAGCGTAATGGCTTGCGTGACCTTTAATTTCGTCATTAAAACGCAAGAAAATCTCTGACTTTTCCACAGTGCAAGATTAACCTTGTCAAGGTATCTTATAAGGTTTTCGAGGTCAAGTTATTACTAGAAAATCCTTATCTACTATAGATTAGATAAGTATACTTTTTTCTTGTAATGTCAAAATGTTTTTTTTTTCTTTTCTACAGTCAACAACAAATAAGGGTCGCACCATGAAAATTCTGCGGTCTCTTTAAATAGCGTCTCTTACGAAAAATTCTTTGCATAAACGCTTTAAAGCAAACATTTGGAAACACGTTCCCGTGGCATGTTTGATGAACTGCACGTGGCAGTGACACAGAGCATAGCTGGATATTACGCAGATGCTGATTTCAATTGGCTGGTACAAGGGTGAACTGTGTAAATACATAAAGAGTTCTTGTAACCTTTACAATTTTTATCATACTTCAATTCGTAGAAAAAAAAGAAGCTATGAAAAATTGTCTTCCACGATCCGACGGGAAGTCTGGGCGACATTCAGTCTGTGCGGAGTAAAAATTTTACATGATATATAACAAAACGAGTTAAGGCGACCCATTGGAGTTGACAATAAAGGGCAAAAAAATTGTGCGGTTACAAATGATTATCAAGGGATGCTCGTAGGAACAATAAATTTATATATATTTTTGTTCTACCCCAGAAAACCAACGATAATTCCAAGGACGAGTCTGCGAATCTCCGAGTCGGAAGTGACGACGAATCTTTAGGATTCAGGACTCGAACGGAGTAGATTTGTGGAGGAGCGGAAGGAATGGGTAGCACGAGAGGGTAGCTGGGGTACCGAAAGCCATTAATTACGTTACGGAAGAACGCAGTCGTTGCCTCAAACAAAGCTTGGTTGCGCATCCCCCAAAACTTCATAATGCGTACTTCGTGTACGCTTCATATAGCGAGCCTAATTACTGTAAATTTGCATATATCCGCATTCAGCCTAGCGTGAACAACTAAAAATTAAGAACAGACTATGATAAAGAATAAGCGACTACCCAGGAAAAAAGGGAGAAATAAAATTATTCAATTTTCCAGTGTCTTCGACCTGGACAGTCGTCTCAGCGTACCTCGGGGTCCTGTAGCGTAAAACGAAAACCCCCCAAGAAATCGTCTGAAGTCGGATTTCTGATGGAGAATATGTCAGGAGCGAAAAATGCGAAAAGACCACGGGGTTGAATCGAGTGCCAAAGGGTGTAGAGATATGGCGTGAGATTTTGACGGAAACGCAACCGGATTCGGCTTAAAAAATAATTATCGGGTTGCCGGTGTACTTGGGGAAGGGTGGATCGGGGGTTGACGTCATATAGATGTGAAGTGCTATCAGTGTATTGGATAACTGCGAATAGGAAGAGAGTATGAAGCGAGATAGAGGAATAGTGTGACAAGAGCTACAGAGAGAGAGAGAGAGAGAGAATCAGCTGTACATACTGAAATACAAGGGATGAAAAGAGAGAGTACACAGACACAACCCATGAGAGACAGAGTACGATATAGTCTGTACAAGAGCGAGAGGACGATCTAGAGGTGGAGAGAGCAAGAGAGACATTCCAGGAGAGACAGAGAGCGACTGAGAGAGAGAGAGAGAGAGAGACAGAGAGAGAATGAACGCAGAGTGAAGTAGAGGCATCCGCGCGCTCATTTCCGTTTTGGGGGCCATTGAGCGGGATGAGAAGGGGTGCTAACTCGCGAGATATTAATTCTGTGTTAGCGCTAGGAGGGTGCTGGGGTGAAAACTACGTGCAGGGGTAGAACGGACCGAGAGAGGGAGGGCGTTACAAATCAGAGATTAGCCATAGTTAACTCGACTTGCGCAGTCAAACAGTTAATCAATAAACGATTATTTACATCATACACCAAACACAGGGTTTGGAAACTGACTAGTATTTAATGGTATAAAATAGCATAGTAATAACTATGGTATGCACTAGAGCGTATTTCTGGATAATTATTACACGAAGATTCCAATAGCTACCTATTGATACTATA
This sequence comes from Calameuta idolon, assembly GCA_030142285.1. Lineage (NCBI taxonomy): Eukaryota > Metazoa > Arthropoda > Insecta > Hymenoptera > Cephidae > Calameuta > Calameuta idolon. Next base: position 480,832 of record JARQSV010000599.1, read on the forward strand.
ACGAGTTGACATTGACCGTTAAGCTTGCACTAGGAAAATTCCTCGATGGAAAAGCGAAAGGATATACACGCGGTGCCCCAAGACACTGCGACGTCCAACACCTTCACCTGGATGCACTTTGTCAGGTCGAAGGACAGACACGCAACGGCACTCACAGATCCTGGTGATTTACATGTGAAAATTACGAGTCTGTGAAATTCGAATGACAGACAGTGGACATGGGTCATTTGCGTAGGAGCTTTTGCTATTGCGTGTCATACGGTACTTAGATACTGGATTGGATTTTTGCTTGAAATGGAACTTCGTTTAAAATGGCCGTCTAACCTTCAAACCATTGTACGAACGGGGGTTTGCTATTTTGAGAAGTTTCTCCAGGTCGACGATGATTCACTGCTACGTTTTTCTGCGTTCTCTGCTGCGATATGGCAGAGGTCAGCCGCGATAATGCTCGTGTGAATTTCAATATAGATTACGACCGTGTGCACAGTCGAAGGATGGAGCCAGGCTGGCTAACCTTCGGGTGCAAAAAGCTTAAATGCTTGGTAAGAAAGGGGCAAGCGGGTAACCTAGTCGTTTTGCCAATGAGGAAGGGAAAATTGTGGTCGGTCGTTCGGTCGGTCGCGTGGCGTAGGTAGCTGGTGGTAGCGAAGAAGGTGCTCGTCGAAGGTGATGGTGGTGGTAACAAACGAGGATGGCGGTAGCTGGATGACTGGCGGCGGAAGCGTCGTCATGGCGACACATCGATCAGCCGCCGCCACGCGAATAGAGTCGAGCCGAGGCCACAATACACACTACTGCACCACATTGCAAAACAGGCGGCATACCTAGTGCTACTCCTTCGACTAGTGCTGATTCCCCAGGAGTTCTTGCCGACGGATTCCACTGTTGACTCCTCGCGATAACTTCGCGGAACCTCAAGTCCAACACACACTGGACGACCTTTTACATGCTACCAATGGGAATCGCTGTTCTATGAATATCAGCAAGGAAGCAGGAAGTTCCAGTGGAGCAGATGATCCCGAGGAAGATCTTCTTAGTGTACGTACGGGACGACCCGTGTGAATGAGCGTACTTGATAGATATTCTTATAGAGGTATTGGTACAATAGGATGGACCAGGATCGCGAAGTGGAAATGCTCGAGGATGGCACAAAGCACAGAGGCAAGTCGTCGACACGAGATGAGGAAGTTCCCCGAGTTCCTGGTTTGCTCGAGCCAATTGCTGCTATTACCCCTTTCAGAGTGCGCCCTTCTTTTCTATCTACGAGGGTGGCGGATCGTCAAACTGGTCTCTTGGTTCTTGGCCGATGACGCGGGGATCAAAGACTGGACAGGTTGCGAGGAGGCTGAATCTAGGGAGCGAAATTCTTCGAGTAGATTCTCAGAGGGAGAAAGAGCAAGACGAGGAGAGAACGAATTCAGTAGTACAGAGAGAAACGGAGTAGTAAGAGAGAAATGGGTTGAAGCAAAGAGAAAGAGAGTGTCGGGACGACGATCGATCCTTGGAGAAGTCGTCGACGAACCCATCCCGCTCACCCTGAGCCTTCCAGTCCTCGGCTTGGGCTGAATACCACTGATTGTCCTCTGCTCTCTCTCTCTCTCTCTCTCTCTCTTACCCTGACAGACCCAGTAATCTTCCATCTCTCTCTATCTCTCTCTCTTTCTCTCTCTCTTGGCCTCAACTCCGCCACTCCGGCCTCCGACACTCTGCTCTATACTCCACCCCCTACCCTTACCCTACCCTGGCTCTCCCATCCTGCTACCACCCCCGCCCTTTCCACGCTACTCCTACCCACTCCACGATAATGATGGCAATCAGCCCCTCAGAAAGGATTTCAGGAAATTCTCTCGCCTTTTTGTCGGCAGCCGGGGCGGCAGCGGACGCCACAAACACCGGTCGTCGTCGTGCGCCTCCAGAGCATCCAAGTCTTTTCAATGACAGCCGTTCGCCCCGCGACCCCACCGGGCATCACCCGGTAAATATGCATTCACGATTACGGATCACGTCGCTACGATTTATCGCCGGTTTAATCCTACACTATGTACGTCTGCTCCATCTAACAACCTTGTCCTTCAAGAATTTTACAAAGCTAAGTCCTCAGTCAAGTTCCTGACCCTTTGACAAGTGGAAGATCACCGCTCAAGTAGAAGCACAGGGTCAGCTCTTGGATTACAATGAAAAAAGGGTCCCCGATGCTCCAAGTAAAAATACAAAAATCCAAATACTCAAAATCATCCCTTAACACCCTTCCCTCGGAGTAACAATTAAATTCCTCCAAACAAGTCTCCTCGGTACTGCCATCCTGAGTGACGTATCCTCAGGCACAAGTGCAAGCTCAGCACGCAGAGCCACTGACGGAGGAAACGGAGGAAATGGAAAGAAGGAAGTAATTCGCGCCGTTAGCCGTTAAGCCACAGGGTGGAATCTGTCATCTCTGGTAACCGTGTCAGCCAAACGGGTCTCCAGGGGGTAGTTCTTAAAACAAGGAACAAAGACCCAGTAACAGTTGGCCCAGTATACATGAGTGTTCTGAATAAAAATTACGCAGACTGGACGAAGGTGGAAATTTTCATCTTAAAAAAAAAAAAGAAAGTAAACAAACAACTGTCAAAATTACACAACAACCCTTAATGCTTTGACCGAATCTTAGAAACGGACTCTGTCGGTCCACATACAGGACGTCCATCAGTGTCAGTAACAAAGGATGAAGATTCATGAGTATCAGGGCTTAAGTTAACTTAAGGGATGGAATGGGAAACGCGTGGGCGTGTATGGGGGATGATCTGTTGCTCACGGTGCGGTGCACGCCGACAATATTGACTGAGAGCCAAGAAAACGCCAAGGGGATTTTCTCTTCCACCCTTCGGATGCTTATTCGCTCACTCCCTCGTCACTCCTTCATTGACGCAACATTAAGCACACGCGATAACGCATGATCAACCGGCTAATGACTTTCTCTCTCAACAGGCCTTTTCTGTCTGACCCTTAACCACTCCATATGTCTCTTCCTCTCTCACTCACTACACCATTACGATACGATGGCCAATCGCCGATTGCGACGTCGAGGAACTCGAATCTCTATGCTGCAGTATACTGGGCAATTCTTGCTCCGTCATTCTGCATGTTTTACATGCGAGCTGCGACAGCTTGGTTTGGAGCGTCGCGACGCTACCGGAAGTGAAGGCTTTCGGGAAGTCTTGTAGTACTTGACGTAATTGTAGTCGGATGCTTATATGTAGATGTTGATTAATCGTTCAAGGCCAATTTTGTGTAGCTATTTTTTACATGGAATATTTAGTGAGACGTTTGGATGAACAGATGTCAAATTTAAGGGTAGTTTTTTATATTAAGAAATCGAACAGATATTTACGTACGTGTGTATTTAAATTTGGTATTTTCCTTTTTTTTTTCATAATTTTTTTGATCCTTGCTAACTCTCTTTGCATATTCGGTGCTTGTGACGTCTACTGAATTTCTATGAAGTACGAGGTTTCGGCGACGGCAATGCCATCTAGTGGAGGGTGGTTGAAACTGTATAAGGGCTGCACGTCGAGCTCGTATTTTGATATTGATTAGCAGCAAGCATCCCTCTGGAGGTTCTAACCCTCGAAACTGAATAGTTGACGGTCTTATCACTTTCTTCCTAACCGATAAACGTTAATTCGAAAATCTCATCGTACCAGAAAACTCTTGCTAAATTACCCTCGCAAGTGGATCGATACTGGACCAGAATAAATGGTCGATAAATTTTTTGAAATAGAATTGATTTAAAAAAATATTTTTATTGAAATCAAGAAAAAGTTCACTAAAGTCACTTCTTAATCTTAAACCGGTGAAATAAATTTTCTCTATTAAAGCGTATAAAGCTCCGTAATCCATTTTGATAAAAATCACTATACCAGTAGGTCACAACAGTGAAGTCACCCCTAAGCTACGGTACCGCGATATGCCACAATAAGATATGCATTTACAACCCTCTTTAAATTAGCAAAGCAGAAGCTTTACGTAAAATCTAATCGAATAAGCATTGACCTCGTCTCGTCAACCTGATCCCCTAATCATAGACCAATCCACCCTTGTAATCCCACCAGGAGACAACCCCTACCACCAAGTACCGCCAACCCTGAAACGAGCAATCTTCAGAAAATCTGCCTAACAAATGTCCCATGTACGCCAAGATCGCAGTAACAAAATAGTGGTATAAGAATTTTGCGAAAAAAAAAATACATACCACGACCCTTCAAAATATAAATCGCGTCAGCATTCTGCGACACCTTCCTCGTGATTACTACTAATTCTCCTTCGACAGGGGGTTGAAGTCGGTACCGCGTGGGAGAGCTCTAGCGTGGCATTACGTATTCCGCCGAGTCACGTACTTTTAGAGGGACTCTAGTTAAGGATATAACGAGGTTATTTTGTGACGTTAGGTAGGTAGGGCTGTAGCATAGGTGGCGCGAGGATGAATAATGATCCCTGGATACAGTGTGGGAGCTTGGTTGGATGTCGCTCGAAAGGGAAGCATAGTGGAGAAAGAGGTCTCAGGATGGGCGGGAGAGTTGCGCAAAGGGTGACGCAGGAGAAGATCAGCAGAAGATAAGATTGAAAAACGTGTCCTTTTTTTTTAGCAGCCCTTAGATGCTTTCACTAGGTTCAAACTTGATTTGAACACAATTCGATCCGACATTCGAAGACGCTTTGTCGATCGTGCAATAATTGCTTAGGAGGGGTCAGGATGATCCTGTCATGGCTGATGCGAGGTCGTAGATGGGAACTGGGCATGGGTATGGGTAAGGTTCCATGGTACATAAGGGGAGGGCAGCACGCGCCGGAACCGGAACTGAGAGTCGTGTGTCGTTGCCGTTCCCGAGCGGAACTATCATGATTAGTCACGGGGCTTGCAATGAGCTGTGCGCGAGCGTAGGAGACCTCAGTGCAGAAAGTATAAGGGGGATGATGGTTATAGAAGTGGCTGCTACGTATCTAGATACCTAGCGAACGAACCAGCCAAGCCTGCCTTGAGGGGCGCATTCAATCACCGCTTTGCTCATGGCGCTCAGCATGGTGGCGACATGGGTCGGTGAGTCCGGGTTCACCCCTGCTGACTCCTTTGGTCTTGTTGCGTGAACCTTTGCGATTCTCAACCCCTGGTCACACTTTTAGACAGTACGGTATATCCTTGGGTATCGTATAGACTCAAGTGTCGGAAACAAACGTCACGGGGCTGAGGTCCTAGCTGAGAGTCCTAATGAGCATATCCAGCAAGGCGTCCCCAAGGACAATTTTTAGGGGTTGAAGCATTTCTTTTGCCGTCTTTGGATGGGACTATGTTGGGCTTCTGCAATGAAAAAAGATTCAGTATTTTTGCAAACCCATTGGAGACATATACGACCATTGCTTTCTGAGACGGGACCCGAGGTACGACGTGGCCATGAGGGAGAGTTTTGCTTTTACTGGTGGAGCCGGTAGCGGCGGAAGTGAAGGGGCGCGCGAAGCTTGCCGGACGAAGGGTCGGTATTATGGGTTCGTGGGGGGTAGTTGTGATAGTAGAATGAGGAAGGGATGATCGGGGTGCAAGGATGCAGAGTGCAAGGGGGGCTCCCGTCCCGTAACCCCCGGGTTAACCGATACCGGCAATTATCAACGCGTCGCGGCTATGTTCAATGCTATGACCGTACTCACCCTTCATTCTTGGATCAGAAGGGCGAGCTCTGGACCATATATCAATATAATCGTTTATCTCGTGACATTCATCGCTCCATATAATTAGGCATTGAACTTTAACAAAAATCATGCACTAAGCCCTATACCGATTACAAAAGAAAAACTTTAGTTGCCCTGGGAAAAGACTTGCATAAAAATATCTCACCAGCTCATAAAGAAATATATAAATTATAAAATGTCCTATCGAATTTATGTAATTTTATTTATTTATTTATTTTTTTTTTCTAATGAAATACGATACGATAACACGAAAAGGGTAATGATAACAGGACAGCGTTAAACTTGGATGCGTATGTCACCTTTGCCCTGTCAAACATCAATTACTAATGCAAACAGACACCCCATACAAAGAGTAACCATGTGATTGTACAGTGATCTTGAATATGTCACGTGTAGGTTGATAGGTATATATATGTATATATGTATAAATATATAGGCTACGTGTTGATACACATTACGTGCATAACAGTAAGACTGACGATCTTTGTTTATCAACGGAAAATTTTTAGGTGACGTATTTTGTTATGTCGGGTTATAATTACCACTACGGTTTCGGATACTGTAGATACTGTTATTTCGCGACTGAAATTTGCATTGCTGAGTTAATTAAAGGAAGAAAAAAAAATTGGCAGAGCAGAAATTTCTATTTTAGTGAAAGAACCTGATTGATTGAAAAATACCTTAATCTGGTTTAAAATATGCGGATTAAATTTTGTCACATTTAATTGATTTTGAAAACACGCTGGTGTAACTTGATTGTGTGATACATAAGACGTAATTTTCTATAACGTATATGCAGTGTGACGGTGTATTTGTTTGGAACGCAGAAACTTTGCTGTTTTTTTGAAGCGCGCGCGTCAGTCTAGTAATAAATAAACAAAATATAGGCTGACTGTCATTCGGTAACCTCAAAATTATGCAATCGCGTTTTACGAGCCAAAACTTTTCTCATTGGTTCAAGTTACGTGATAAAAAGTTGATATTGTCGTTTTTGAGTTCTTAAATTTTTTGAGTTATCGCATAAGGGTATTTTGTTTTGAAAAATCAATAGCAAGAATAAAATTTTTAATTATCGATATCTCGTTAACTGGTAATCGAGTATCGTGTATTTCGACAGTGTTGCCACTCTCGAGGTATTATTTAAAAGTTTTAGAAATCCTCAGTGTGAATTCGAGGTAAAAAGTTATACGACCCCTATCTAACTTGAAACGATCCAACTTAAAATCTAAGTAGCTATGCATCCTCCCTCGTGTAGATAGGGGTAGATAGGGACACCTCCTGTCCGCCAGAACCCCACGAATACCAGTCCCAGCCACCGGCTGCAGGGATGCTGAAGGCAGCATCCGGGATCCCGAGGGTAGTTCGTGGGGCGGTCGGTTGTCATGGATACGCTCTGAGCTAACCCCTAACCACTCCTCCCTCATCATCCACATTTCGCAGCCCCGCCGCCATCATCGACCCACCATCTTGCCATAACCGTGCCCGCAAAAATGTTCAAACTAAACCTTAGCAATTTACCTGGTCCAGTGGTAACCAGAGTTCACAGTTTCCGTTTAAGGTCTACGCCATTGAATCGGTATAAAAGTGACATCTGCAGCCCCCGAGCTATTAAAGACAAATTCAATTAGAATTTCCAAAAATGCCTAATTTCAAACAAAGAAGCAAACTCAAATACGTTTCATACCAAATTCCGTTCTATAACGAAACCCCACCAGGTCTAACTCCAAGTTTTACAGCCCTTGGCAAGCCTCAAGTTTTCAAGTAGCAAAACGGTTACCGGCAATGGCGAACACAAAGGCGCAATCGGAGCAATGAAAGTTTGAGTCATCGATAAATTTCAGCACTAGGTAACAGGATATTGGTTGCGGGTTGAAGCAGTTGGCCGTGGGTGGGACTGGGGTTTGTTCGTTGGCATCAGCCACCCGTTACCAGACTACCAGTCCTACAGTCACCCTGGTGCCCAAACCCCAAACCCACAGAGAGAGTCAGAGTCGAGGCAAGGCTGTTAGATAACGTGATTTACAGGACCGTGTAAATTACTGTGCTCCACGAGCGGCGTTAAAAAAACCAAACGGAAATCGACAACAACAAAGTGTTACAGTCACGCAGCACCAGTGGCTCTTGGAGAACCTGACAAATTGCCTGGAGCATCTTTCTGCCCTCGTGTCCAGAGTTCAAAGCTCAAGCTGACAACGAGGATCCTGTGCTCGACTGAAGTTGCTCGAGAGTCAAGGAGGAAAATAGAGCAAAGCTTAACCGTATCTGTTCGTCAATCTCTAAAAGAATATAAACCCTTGATACACAAATGACCATAGTCCAACGAGACAATTAAACTGTCACTCACCAGTGATGGAAGCTGTTGGCGAAATGGCGGAAGGGTTGGCGCGCGGTGGTGGTGAAAATGCTCCAGCAAGATAGCCACCGCGATCGGCAAGGGCCTGCTTGGCCTTTTCGACGCTTTGCTTCAGCTGTTGAAACGTGCTACCGCACGCCAGACCCCGGTAAGGCCAATTTTCCTGCTTGACACCAGTCCCGGAGACGGCCACGGCCGCGGCCGCAGCCCCGGCTCCGGCACCGGCTCCACCCGGTCCTTTTAGATCGAGCGCACCTGCGTACGAACAGCTAGCGCTGTCGTACATCACCAAAATGCCCCTGAAAAAAGAAATAGAAAAAAAAATCAAAATTACCATAAATTTTCAAATGTCTTTGTTCTAGATGAAAAACTTCAAAAAAATCACCCGCCCCCCCCCGGCCTCCCCCACCCCGTTCCTTAAATCCACCAATAAAAAATTTGTACACGTCTCATAATCGTTCTAACGCAACCCACAACAAGCTAACCTTTTCTAACCTCAAAAACAAGCTACAGTAAAAATTTCAGAAAGTACATAAATCTAACTAGACCTCATCCATCAGACCGTATATCCGTCACCATCGCAATTACACAAGACCTACACATCCATCCGGATGAATACTCTCAGGATTAATTAATGTGATCCTGCGTGATCGCGTGTCTCAACCGGGACTCAATGTACGTAGAATCAAGTACGAAGGGTAGCAGCGTGCGATAACACACAAGGTAATACGTAAAAGCCGAAGGTTAAGGTAACACTGAAGGTTAAGGGTGACCAGCTAAGTCCAAAAGGAACCGATATATATATATATAAAATTTAAGAAGAATCGTATACATAAACGTATATAAATAAAATCATGCAGGTATCGTGAGCTACGTATTTAATCATTAAAGGATACCTGATCTATCGGAGGCTGGACCCGTGGAGAAGAAGGTACTCTAGGCAGGTTGTCTCGCGCAACTGCGGCCGCCACGGGCAGCAAATTGCCTGCTTCCGGGCCTCATTACATCACTCTGTTACTCTGTTAACGCTCGCCGGAAACCCCTCGGTCTACCTCGTCTAAGCTCGATTCTGTGTGCGCCGCCACACGCACTGTTTAAATACGCGCGTAGTCGCAATAAGCGTGCAGTCACATACGAGCTGATGGTAGTAAAGAGAAAGAGAGAGACAGAGAGAGAGAGAGAGAGAGAGAGAGTGACTCGTTCAACGTAATGGAGTAAGAGTGCAACAGAAAAGAATGAGACAAACTGACGTACGAAATGTTACCCGGTGTACTGGAGTTCGTTGATAATTAATTAACTGAAACTAGACAGCGTAAGGTTAAGTTACCTTCGGGTAAAATCTCGAGGAAATTAGCACGACGCTATTCACCTAACCCTCTGGCCGAATAAATATGTATGAGACTGTGCACGCGCCTATATCCTCCCTCTCCCCCTTACTCGCTCTTTCTCCGGTAACGGTATTTAACCCTTTCGTTTGCTCTTAATGTTTTTTGTATGCATGAGAAACAAGCGTGCCAACCCCTTTGCTCCGTGGTAATTTCTAACTCCACTGGAATTATGCGAGTTGGCTGTATTTTCTTCTGGTGGTTGTAAAGTACTTCTTTTTTTTTTTGTAATTTTTCTAATCCGCATAATTTTTTTGGTTCTTGTTTGATCTTATGAACATCGACTACAGCGCCGAAAGGCTATTCATTATTGGGTTGTCAGAATGTATTTTAATTTTGGACGCGCGTGAGTAACGTTTATTGAACTTTTCCTGTGGATGACGTTGATTCGCAAGGAATCGATATCTACGAAGCCACGGCAACGCCTTCGACGTGGTTGAGTGTGAACGATGCCTTAAAAAAGGAAAATAAAAAAAAAATGAATATCAACACAACTCGACAACATGGCGTCATAGCAAATGATAAAAGTTCTGGAAGACCGACTTGTTCTTGAGAAGAAGAAAGAAAAATTGAAGATATTCGTTCGTTTTGAACGATATGAGAAAAAGTGTGGAGCCTGCGTAGGCATAGATAGATTTCCGTAAGAGGAAGGAAGTCGAGGAGAACACTTGGTAAAAAGAAGGAAATGGCGGACGGAAATAGAGCGTGAAAGGTTTTGATTAAGATGGAGGCGCATTAATGGTCTTGATTTGTTATTTGATAATGACGGTACCTACCAACCCACAATGCAACGAGACGATTACGTCCGTTGGCCGTCGCACGAGTACGTTCGTGCGATATTTTCTTACTTCCTTAATGTATGATTTAAAGAAGACATATTTTTCATGAATTCCAATCGTTCTTGCCTTTGGCGACTTCTCCTCTCGAATAGGAATATCGACTTTGAAGCATGTACGGGATACGTATACTGACAGAAGGAAACATTATTACACAACAATAGCACATGTAAAGATTTGAGCAATGAGGAAAATTCATGCAATTCTTTAGAACTGATACGAGACACGTTGTAGGTGTTAAAAGTATACACCAGTTTAAAGATACAATTGTGCTCTTGTGCACTGATAAGAATACAAAGGATTGATAAAAGAAATAAAATCGACTTAATTAAATCATAAATATTGCTAAAGGATGGAGAATAAAGGCGTATAGCTACGTTCAGTAACGAATAAAAGGTCAGTGATGAATCGCGATGATTATATAATTAAATTAAATAACAGAGAATATAATACTGGAACTGATTCAATGAATAAAGTTATGACCACATAGCACTTAATTGTAATCAGGATTAATTACGTCCATATAAAAGAGTAACGTACATGATCTAAGTGTAACTCCAAAGAATAAACCTCACAGTGACAGCTCTTGCGTGCAGATTAAACAACCGGAACAGCACTCCAGTGTGAATCACGAGAACGAAATTAAAAGAAAAGCACAACTTCGGTATAATTGCTGAAACTAATGCTAGGTCCAAACGACGAGTGCAAGATCAGCTCGAGAAGAAGACTCACCGTCAGTGCGGGCTCCCGCGCTGCTACAGCCTCCTGTACAGATCCCCGTTCCGTCTTGTCCGTTCTCCAGGAAGTGATGGATATAAAAAAAACGGAAAAGAAGAAGAATGAAATAAGGAAAGACAAATAGAAAAAAAAAAAGCAAGCTTGTATACGCGTGTGTAGGAAAGATATAAGAAGGAGGTAAAAACGAAATGAGCACCCGGGAGAAGAGGACACGAGCAGTCGACAAGTAGCGCGCGAGAGAGAAAGAGAGAGTGTTGGCTAGGGTGAGGGTAAATAATAAATAATAGTAGGTGCCGATCCACTCCACGGTAACGTCACGTCCGCGCAAGTTAAGGAAACGCGAAGAGAGACGCGACGGCAGGACTATGGAGGCGGATGAAGGACTCGGTCGAGGTAGAATGCCCGGAATGCCTGAGGACGATGCCGCTCCGTGTAAACGGGGTGAGTCGGTGTTAGCGCGTGGACCCGCGGACCCGGCCACGGCGACGGACGCACATTTGGCAGCGTTATCAGTCGCGGTCCGACGATTGGCTGTATCGGAGCCTGCGCCGGGACCGTTGCGCCCAGCCTGTTTTCACCCCCTACTTCGTCCTCGGTTCAGGCTCGACGCAGGACTCCTTAGAGGCGGGATCATCCATAGGGAGGATCTCCGTTTACCCATCCAAATGCCACAGCCACCTTACTATATCTATATACACACACGGTCTACCCACCTCCACATGCCTTTCGACTTTCTCTACTATGTAGTAGCCAACGTGTGGTTTCTCTATGTACGTCATCTCCGTCGCTTCTCTCCTCCTCCCTCTTCTTTCTTTACTGTTACATTTCGGTGTACTCTCTGCACGTATTTACCTACATCTTCTTGGATAACCTTTCTCCTCGTTATATGTACCAATCCTTCCGTCGACCTCTAGACGGATCTCTCCAGCATCCCCTTGTTCTACGACTCGACGGGTATCCACGAGTTTACGCCTCTCCGCTCCACTCCACTCCACCGCATATCTTCTCCTTGCCATCCTAAGTATGACTACTCTGATCCTTGAGAACTCTCCCGTATTATGCTCGTTATACGACCACCCTATCTTTACCTATCTATTTCTATCTATAGGGTGGCTGTATTTTTCTGACGTATTCTTACCTGCATTCGTCCCAACAATTCGTTTTCGGTCTTCAAAATTGTATACCTTGAATTTAACGTAATGTTCGATTAATAAATTATATATATTTCACAAGACTCGTGACGGATTCCTTGAGCTTCTTCAGTTTACCTTATAACTTAATGCCAAAAGGTTGGTCAATGTGTGCACTGTGCACGACACGAACACGGAATAAAAAAAAAGCCGAATCACTGTTTTTTAAATGATCGGTAATGCTTCTGCAAACACCCTGTATATGCTCGGTTAATGTTAATGGTAGGGGTTGGCTCAGTCGCCTAGGGTGGGTGCCCCTTTCCCGTGAGTTAGAACTTCCTGAGGCTTTCCTCGCATCCTATCGCCCTTTCCAGCTACCGTCGTAGTTGGCTACCAGCAAACCCAAATATCAAAAATCTTCTACATAACTGTATCTTTTAAATCAAAATATTCCACATACCTGCCTAGATACAGACAAAGCAGATTATGTTCCAGACATCACGCAGTTGTCAAAGCGCTTGAGCTTTGTCATTCTTTAATTTTCTTCGTCCCATTTCATTCGTCCTTAGCAAAGAAACTGCAATACGTTTCGTCTGTTTCGTTGAGTCGTAAAACTTACATGAAGGTGCTGCCCATCGGTCTTCCCGCGATAAGCATTCTAACCTGAAAACTTAACCGAACGCTAAACGTCCTCCTGTATTTCACTGCACGCAGGATTAAGCCTGGAAGTAGGAATTTACTAAAAATTCGAGTAAACTTGATATCATCAAATACGTAGAAGAAAAATCGCGCCTATGGGAACAAATATAATCACTGGTTGTCACGATACAACGCATTCAACAGGTTAGTACAACATTACAAGAGTTTATTCACGTGACTAGTACCTTCACATCGCTATCCTCGTTTTAACACTGCGTCATAGGCACCACGTCAATTTATCGGCACAGACTTGCACTACTGGACATTGCATATTATTACCTGAGTTACATATTAGTATATCCTTCTTTATCCATTGAAATTAATTGTATACTTTGATTGAGGTCCAGTACTAGAACAAACAGTATATTGATACGTGATAGAACATGCAACATCATAGTCCGCCATTACGTTATGCTTAATGTAAATCAACTACATTAGACAAAATCACAACTTCATATCACTCTGTCATAGAAAACATGGTTAAACGTGTCTGCCAATACTGTCATCACGTTTCTTTAATTACTACACATATTTATAGATACTCTACACACCCCAAAATTATCTAAAAATATATTACATTTACTTTTAATTTGATCGCCGCGACTCTGTCAACGTGCCACGGACGTTCCCGAGTGTTCCAGAAGCGATCAAATTTTCCACGCTGCGAAAGTATTTTAATGAAACTAGTGAATATGTGAAAAACTAAAAATCATTGAAAATTGATATTTCCCAGTGCAAGTCCTCCACCAGTATTATATGGATGATGCGATTGATTTAGGTAACCAGTAGCATTATAGATATGATCATTATAGGTTATGTCTAGAAGTAGATTAAAAAACTACAGAAGGGGTCATCCCATCAGGTAGCATAAATACAGCACGTTCCAGCTGCGTAGTGTCTGAACAGGCGGAGGGAATTATCGACATCGCGTGATTTAATTTGTTACAATTAGGGCAAAGGCGGCGTAGGCGCCCGAAGCGGCAGGGCTGTAGTACGAGTCTATACCGCGCCCTGCTATTAATATCAGTTAACGAGCCGATATGATCGCCCGCTTGGCTCGTCTATAGAACCGACAGGCAGCCGCTCCGTTGTCAGGAACCTCCACACAGCGACCAACCCCATCGACCACCATCATCATCCCCGTCAGTGGCTGAGTCATCGACGTGAACGTGGAGCAAGTATTTTCGCACGCCCTCGAATCTTGCCGCTCGGAGAACACCGGTTCCTCGTAGACGAGGTTGGATATCGCTGTGACAACGTGGACAGCTGGTAAAATTGTGCACGAGCCTTGACCGTGTCTGGGAAGTGGTAATATATAGTCATTTTTAGATTTGTAGATATACATCTAGCGATACGGCCTATCTGCTTGGGAACGAGGAGCGTGCTAGATTTTCATAAGGATTCATATATGCACGGTTTGGTAGATTATACTTGCATACCTGGGAAGGTGGTGCCGCTGCCCGGTATTCGGTACAAGTCGAGTTCTTCGAGTACGCTGTATACTGACTCGGTAGTTCACGAGCCTACAGCACGCGAACCTGATTGACTTGTAGATGAGGCGACAGTCGATACATGCGGAGCAGCCCAACGAACGAACAACCCCTATGGACACCCTGGGCTTACGGCCTGTGCTTCGGCAGACTTCGTTGGCTAAGCGTCTCTCTAGCCGCTGCTACCGACCGTTATCTAGTTAATTAATCTTCGCCGGCGGCGGCTGCCGAGTGGCAAGTAGCAGCCCGGGAGAACTCCTACCCTCTCGGTTACTGTAACGAGGGGCGGACCAAATGTTGATAGTCCACAATCCCCTTGGTCCCACCAGTCCTCTCGACTGATTCTATTCTCTTCCTCGTTTTCTGTCTCTCTCTCTCTCTCTCTCTTTTACTTTCCGTTTAGAGACCAAAAATTTAATTACCGCATATAGATACTTCTGGGTAAGGGCTTGTATTTTTTTCAATGCCTTACACTTCATTGAACTGGTCGCCAGTTGTGATTTTTTTCTTCAGATTTGTGCTCGAATAATATATCACAATAGACTTATTGTTCTAAATATTGAATTTTTTATTATAGTCATAGATTATTAAGAGAGAAAAAACGAATAGGTGAATTTAATTGTACTCAGTAAAATTCAGGTCCTGCATGCTAAGAGAGCAATCTTACCAGCTCACAGCTTTTAAGGGTAATTCTCGAAGGGTAATTTGAAGAATTTTAAATAATACAAGCATGATATCCTTCGGATAAAAAAGTAGCCTTTAGCTAGGTCCACCTAGCGTACCAGAAACGAGTTTCAAGTACAGTAGTAGAATTTATCATACGAAAAAAATATCGATCCGAACTGTCGAGCCGACCAGATACAAGGACGTATTGCCGACGGAGCTTCAGGGCGCTCGGAGCGTTTAGTCACGAGGTCTGAAGGCGTCGCGACGCCGCCGCACGGCGCCCCCTGATGCGGGGGAAAGCGCCGGTATTGATTGGGGGTAGCGGGGAAGTCGGGCGCCATCACGCGGGCCACCGCGACTGGGGCGGCCGCCTACCGTATTCCGAAAAGATGGTCATGATGGCTGGCATGGATGACCACGAGCGGAAAGTAGTCGTCGAGTTCTGTCACCTCCTCGAGAAAAGTAAGCAACTGTTTAACGGACTCCGTGACTTACCCCAGTACGGGCACAAGCAGTGGCAAGCCTACTTCGGGCGCACCTTTGACATCTACACGAAGCTATGGAAGTTCCAGCAGCAGCACAGGTAAGTCACTCCATTTCTTTATTTTCCCCTAGAGGGAGCGAACACGTTACATCTTATTAAACGTGCTCACGTGATATCGGACGTGCTATAAAATTTACACTGTGGGATTCTTATTGGCTTCCTGATTGTAGGATGATACTGGATACCAAGTATGGTCTGAAGAGGTGGCAGATCGGAGAGATAGCCAGCAAGATTGGTCAGCTTTACTACCATTATTACCTGCGTACAAGCGAGACAAGCTACCTGCACGAGGCATATTCCTTCTACGCTGCTATTCGTGGTCGTGCATATTACAGTCGAGCTGCCAAAGAAGACCGTAGTGATCTGATGGTGAAGAAGCTGCGTTACTACGCGCGCTTCATCGTCGTGTGTCTTCTGCTAAATAAGATGAAGCTGGTACGAGAGCTGGTGCAAGAGTTGGACGCGCAGATAGCCGATTATACGAGTACCTACGAGCCGGAGGACCAGGTTGAGTGGAACTTGGTGCTCGACGAGATCAAGGCATTCGTCAAGGCGGAGGCGTCCGTTGGCGTTCTGCATACGGACTCTAATCCAGTTGTGTTGACCCATAGACTCGGCCCCTTGACTTCCCCACCTGTCGAGCGTTCGCCACCCATGTGCCTATCTCTTCAAGAGATCCTGATCGTCGGTAACTGTACTGATCAAGTAAAGTTCAGTGAGCTATCGATGGATATGTTTAGGATGCTTCAGACGCTTGAGAGGGAGCCTAGGGATGATCCGACGCACCTCCACGATGCATCGCCTGCAGGCAGGCTACCCTTCAGGCCTGGGCCCTACCCCTCGGAGAACGGGGCGCCACGTCGTGATAATCCCCACAAGTACCTACTCTACAAGCCGACCTACAGTCAGGTCCAGGTGTTCCTCGCAAGTGGTTTTAAGGAACTTCCAGCTAACGGCGCGCTTCTACTCTATCTATCTGCTGATGGCTGCTTCTCCACCGTTAAGCATCCTGAAGAAAGTAAGTCCACGTGCTACTCCACTTTCGCTGCAATCCCTAAACCCATCATCCCTTAGCTTAGAGTCCTCGTAAGATTGTACGAGCCAAGCTTGCCGGATGAACCAAAGTTAGTCCCGTATCAAGCAACGGTTCGGCAAATGAAGTCTATGTGAGAGAAAGAAAATTGCTTGTCTCTCTTAGAGCGATGACGCAATTCCTCGAAATAACTTGACCAAGTCTAATCCTGACCCCGTTCTTTTTTTTTCAGTGGGGTACGACCTGGGCGGCGTCTCGACAAGCAGCAAAAGGGACCCAGAGCACGGGAAGAGGCCAACAGGAGGGAAGGAGCCTCACTGCCTCTATCCAGGCGACTTGTATCCCTTCACTAGGAAGCCTCTCTTCGTAGTTGTCGACTCGGACAACAGTTTCGTGTTCCAGCAGATACCCCGATACTTCGGTCAGCCGCTTATGGTCCTGATGTCGCCTCAGGACACGCCGCCAACCCTCAGAGATCTTCGTCACGGGGGCAGCTTGTTCACCCTATTCCTTCACGCGCCTCTCGCCGCCTTTTGCCTTATATGCAGCGTCAGGAGTCTCACCGTACACCACTGGGAGCGTTGCCAGAGTTACATCGAACGATTCCTCATCGAGGCCAGTCGGCTCGTTATGCGATCTAGATGCGGTAAGGACGAGGCCGAGTACTTCCTTCCGCCTTTCTCCAAGGATCACCAGCTTGACGCTCGTTAAAGGATTCTTGGCGTTGGGCTTAATGACGCTCGAGTAGACGTTCTATAGAAGACCAGCAATAGCTAGTAGTCCCTCTTGAGTAGCTCCTAGCGTTCGTCCTCGAATAATAGACTAGGAGATCGATGACACTGAGCATTCTGCGAACAAAGAACCAATATATATTCTCACGGACAGACAGTTCCCACAATGCGTGTAGGAAGTCAGCTATGAATTAACAGAAAAATTCTTCTATTCTGAATATTTATGTCATGCCATCAAACGTAATGAGAGAAAGAGACTTTTTTCTTTGCCAGGATTTGTCTTCGTTTAAAACTAACGATACTTGGCTAACGAGGACGTCTGGTGGAAAACATGAATATCAAAACCACTTTTGATTGACACTATTGCATGGACTATTGATGCGAGTAACAACGCCGTTGTTTTATTTAAACCGTGTACCGTTTGTGCTTCAGCAGAATTATCTGTAAATGATAAATATTAATGTTACAGAGACCAGCGTGCTACAGTTCTTCGGTGATGATTTCCTGAGGCTACTGTTGGTACGATATGTGTTCTGCGATGTGGTTCTACATCTGCATCGTTCATTCCGGGGACGGCAACAACGGCCACGGTGTCATCCGCCACTTCCGGAAGCGGAAGTGCTCGAGCACCCGACTCTTCACCACCTCGTTCTCGATTTAGCCGCGTGCATCGATGCTCGCGATCACTTTCCTGACAGCAACGAGCTCGCCTGACCCAGGCATCTTCCCTGCCCGGCCACTGACACAACCCCACTGTTATCCCCTTACCACCACGATTATGATTATTGCAATTACAATTACAATTACAATAAAATCGTTACATTGAGACCTCATTAAACCGCGTCTCGCAGTTATATCTCGT
Source organism: Calameuta idolon (assembly GCA_030142285.1). Lineage (NCBI taxonomy): Eukaryota > Metazoa > Arthropoda > Insecta > Hymenoptera > Cephidae > Calameuta > Calameuta idolon. The sequence continues at coordinate 499,020 of JARQSV010000599.1, forward strand.
CTGTCTCTACACTCCCAGAAATTTTGAATATCTCGCTCCACATCCCCTAAGAACATCCCCTACGGTCATTCGGCTATACTGCCTGGTTGTCATAGCGAATATTGAACTCAAGGTTTTTTTTATCAGAAAAAGAAGCGAATTCCTGTCTAACAAAATACATGGAATCTGTTTGAAATCTTCTATTTGGGGAGAGCTATCCCTTAGCCAAATAAACCCATTTATCAAATAGGGTCGGTGGTGATAAACCATAGTCTAACGTTATGCCAAAGTCACGACCCCCGTGGACTCCTGCCAGACTTCATCGATTTAACGTTCTCCATTAAATCGTTCATCTGTTAGCTGACGTGCCAATCCCAGTGGCACCGCCTCAACGTCTTACAAGCTCCGAAACAAATCTCCACAGGGATTCTCATAATCCTAAAGTGTCCAGAATATCCAAGCGCAGCATCCACACGGAGATCTAACGTGTTTTTCGACGCTCCCATTCTCGCGTCAGCCAGCGTCGCCCACGCACGAGCGTCAGAGAGGCGTCTTGCACATTCGACGTAGATGCGTTATTTATAAACAAAAGTGGAACGCTCACTAGCTCTTTGCCATCAGCCAGAACAATAATTCTTCAAAAAGTTATCTTATTTATAAATCGTACCTCTGAATCCATAACTTAGATCAGATCTTAAAGCCCTTGGATACACCAAGAGGCATACCCTACTGGCAACCACTGGTTACATAAGTATCCACCGCAAGGAGAGCAGTTCGCAGGTGAGCGTCCGGTCGGCACTCTAAGAAGCTGAATCCCTAACGGAATAGAAAAGGCTATAAATAATATAGGTAAGAGAGATGCCCGCGCCTCGTGGACGATCGTGAGGACACAGAGCATTGCGCGCCGCGACGCCGGCAGGGTGCTCAACGCTCTGGAGGCCAATATACGTTAAGGTAACGATAGACGTGATGGAGGCGGTGGAGGTGTCTTTTATGAGGGTCGTCTGAGAGGCCTCAGGATACCTCTGGTGGGGATGGAGCGTGAGCGTGAGCGTGATCGGGATCACGAACGTGACCGCGAGCGTGGTCGCACCTCCCGTGCGTCCTCTACCTCAAGCCTCGGACGTGAGGTCCGTTGTGGTTGTCAGTACTACCGGAGTGACTCGCTTCTACCAGAGCGGAGGGCACTCGTGGGACGACCGTCTTCGAGGACCGCGATGCAGACTCCACCGCCTGTCCAGGCGGGACGCTGGTGAGTAATCTCATCCAGAGATTCAGCCGACCCTGTGTACACGTACATGCTTCTTCAGACACTTGCCTACATAAATATTTCCCTCCACAGAGTTCACTTAACACAAGCAACCTGATTAACGCATACTCGCCAACCCCATATTCTCATCTGGTACATTACATATACATACTTCTCATGTCTTCTCCTCAAGTCCGAGATAGCGCACATCGTTTCGCAAACTTCTCTCTTACGTAGTTTCGGTATACGTTTACGTGCGTTAGATCGCGTAGCTATTTAAGGTTCGCCCGGCTGGCTATAGATAGAATCCTCGGTCAGCTCGCAGTTCCTCGTCCGGTCGCGCAGCTTCTACATCTTCTTCTTGGTATTCCTTCTCTATATAATTCTCTGTGTCGATCGGCTGGCCGACTATCATGAAAATCCGTGCACACCGAGGATCTTGTCTAAGGGTGGTAGAGCGCCGGGAATAGAGTGTCCATTACTCCTGTAGAAGAGTATCTATAGCTGGTACCTGAAAGAGAGGATGCTGTGTAACCACCTGCTGATTTCTTAACTCGAACGTACCGCTTTAAATAATCTTTGTGTTTGGTGTACTCACTCTGGTGATATAGATAGATGATCAATGACCAAGAAGCTGATGTTTTCGGTTAATGAGACTTCCTGTTGATTCGATGATCCATACTCAGGATCGGCGACGAGTGATTCAGATCAGCATTATCATCAGTATCCTATGAACATGGCTTCTCCTCTTAGCGAGCACGAGTATGAACCCATCGCGACCCCTGCGCCGACGGCGACGACGACCGTCGCAGCTCCAGTGGTACGAATAACCGACACAGACGTGGTGCGTGTCGCGGACAGCGACGAGAGCATCGACGCACGAGATATACGCTTTCCGCCTAAGCTCGCCCTCGACGGAGACGTCGTCCTGCCGCTAGATGGGCAAATCGAGGACAACGCAATGGAGGGTCGAGAGTTGGGTGAGACTGTCGACACCTCCGAGGACCAGGAAACTGCACAGCAGCTTCAGGATCGCCTGGAGGAACGATTCCTGAACGCGGCTACCCCATGCACCGAGTCCAGAACCGACGGCGAGGTCAATACCAGTCAGGTAATACTATTTACAAGCTAGCTAATCACTTGGCTCAGTACGATGATGACATTTGGCCACTTCCGTACTTTGGGCCATCTGTCCTAAATTCTACTCTGGGTCACGGATGCCTCCAGCGTCAGTGTCGCTGACGTCAAGCTTCGAGAAAGAAGTCTACTGGCACGTAGTCTATTTATAGGAAAGTCCGTACCAAGGTGTAGAGACATACGTGCTTAGTATTAGAGCGTAGAGCTGAAATTTTGTTGCGGTAGAGCAGCGAAGGGTATTGTCCACTTGGCGCTTGGCAAATGCGACCAGGCGCCTGGTCGTTTTACCTTTGACTTCCTCTATTTTCTTTGTTCTTTTGTTCATGGTATATTTAGCCAGGATAGTAGGTTTAGGTTCGCTGGCCCGAAAACGGGCCAGAAAATACCCACGTTTGGACCTACCGAACCGTGTATTCCATTGCATTGAACGTGCATCTGCATACAGTGTATGCATGTGGAGAGATGGAGATAACAGGGAAATCGTGTCCGCAAATGCAAACGCAAACGAGGACGCCCCTTTAAACTTTCGCGGTGGCATTCATATAGGGATTACGTACGCGCAATCGGGATAGCGCGCCAAAAGAGCGAATGGAAAGGGTTGAGTAGTGTACGCGGTCGATAAACGAGAACGCTTGGATTTTTTTAGGTAGACTCTTCGGCGCTGGAGGAGCTACCGCTCCAGAGAGGAGCCCGGGGTTTGCCGCAGCGTCTACGAACGCAGGCCGGGAAGCTGCGCTCCCGTCTCAAGGGAATACAGAGACCCCGCTTTGCGCTTCCCGAACGACAGAAAACGGAGAAGACGATAAAAACGGAGAAGACGAAAACGACCAAGACGGAGAAGCCCAAGGTAGAGAAAAGAACGAGGATGGAGAGGTTCCGTTCCTCACTGCCGGACAGGCCAAGATTTTCACTTCCGGATCGACCCAAGTTCAATCTTCCGGATCGTCCAAAGTTCAATCTACCGGAACATCCCAAGTTTCATATGCCTGAGAGATACAGGTTCAGTTTACCTGATCGTGTTAAATTAACCATGCCTGAGAGGCCACGGTTTAATATTAAGAAGCCTAATATTCAACTTCCTGGCCTGAATCGCGCGTCCAGGTCAGCTCGCGAACGACAACCTTCTACCGAGTCGACTTCCGGTACCAAGAGGAATATATTTGACTTTTCTACCTATCCACGTATATTTGATAAGAAATCAAAGAGCCGTGGAGAGTACGCCACATCCTCGCCTAAAGATTCCCGTGCACAGTCGACAGAGAGTTCCACGTTTCCTCGTGCCAAGAAGGGGTCTCTGAGTGCCAGATGGGCTCAGCGGATAGCAGATCTTAAGTTTGCGGACGATGAACCGGAAGCTGCTGCTCAGAGGTCTAAGCCTTGGAGGCACCCTTCCTTGGAGGAGCCTAGACTTGCTTTGGGAAGGGACGAGTCTTCCGTAGAGGAGCCTGAGAGACTTCCTTGGGAAGAGTCTGGGGAACATTCTGCAGGACGCCTTGAAGATGAGGATATCAGATACGAGGAGGATTCGGCAGAGGCTAGACATCCGGACTTACCTGAAATCGAGGAAGCTTACGCAGTGCGTGCATCTAATTTACGTGATCGTCCAATAGCGGATGAAGATTCTTTTGAGAGATCACCAGGTACTATCGATCCGAGGTTATATGGAGATCAAGGTGTGAGACTTGCCTATGAAGATGAGCATGAGGATGATTTAGATATGCATGAAGAACTCAGTGTCGAAGAGCATGATCCACGTGGTGAATCATTTGACAAACATGATTCTCTGGATGGTATGCATGAGAAACCTTATGGTGAAGTATTTCAACCTATAGATCCCAGGACGTATGATCAACGTGTGCCCAGTGAGGAAGAAGAGGAACCGGTACCCGAGGAGTCCATTCATTCTGATAAGGAACAGCAGTCCAGTGGAAGTTCATGTGACCGTAGACGTCGTGGAGTGATTGAAGAAATTGATTCTGATGAATTCTTCCTAAGGGAAAAGGGCATCAGTCAGGATGACATGAATGTCGGAAAGTATCTAGCTAGCGAAATCCGTGATGCCTTCAGAATACCAGGAGGCAACGCTCTGGCCGATGAGGATATGGATGTAAGTCCACCAACGCGTCCAACCCGTACACGTTCACTACGGAAACGCAAAGATGACTCCATAGAATCCTATAACACAGTACCACCAGCTAGACCTAAAAGAGATCGTCGCCGCAGCGAAGAATCGGATTATAGTGGATTCTTCCCTGAAAAGGGTGGTAGTATCTCCGGGTCTCGACACAGAATAATATATCAAACCGAGGCGATGCCCCGATCGGTCGAACCCCTGGACGACATTGTGGTAGTCAAACCAGCTAGAAGGAAATCAAAAACCTCGATGCGCAGCCAATCACAGTTACGTTCAGAATCTTTGGGACCGCCAGATGTAACACCTCTGCCACCAACACCTCCGGTTGCACCACGTCGTAGGAAAAGAGGTCGTCGGGAGATAGAACCTGAACAGAAGGAGCAACAGGATGTAGCGGTATGCAATGGACACGAGGACTGGGCCGAAGGACCGAGTTATCCTGTAGAAGGTGTAAATTATCCGGCTGAGGTAAAGTATTTACCTAATTCCTGAAGACCTTTTTATTCCATTTCTGAGCAAAGAATTCTTGCAGAACCTGGTGATGCGTTTGGACCAGGAATACATTGAACCACTAGTAGCTCCAGCTCCACCAGTCGCACCTAAGAGAATCTCCAGATCAAGAGCTACTTCTGTAGCTGATGACGACCGCACGTCTAGGGGTGCAGAATCGTTACCAGAAATTGGATACTTGCAGGATGACATCCCTCAGGATACAAACTCCCAGGATCTTCCTGGATACGCTTCTGTTGAGAAGAAAGAAAAACCACCAAGACCGCCACCACCCAGGAGACGACGTGATAAATTTGCTACATCTCCAAGACCATCAGTGCAATCCGCTCCTGCACGTCCTCAACGGGCATACAGTACCTTGGGTCCAGCTAGATCGCGCTCCTTATCGGATACTCAATCGCAAAACCAATTAAACGTTACACCTTACACCGAATTGGATTCCGATGAAGATCACAAGGATCTCAGAAGTGGTGAGGTCCTTAGTAAAATTCAAGGTCGTCCTTTACCAGCACCTCCACGACCACCAAGAGCACGCAAGGAACACGGAAGCCTGGAGCAAGCTACTACGATTTCTAACGGTGTCGGAGAGGTTGTTGCCAGTACACAGACAGATCCTCTTCCAGATGATCTTGTCATCGAAGAGGAAATTACGCAAGCCAAAATGATAATGGCGCCATCGAGATCCGGTTCACAGATTTTAGTCTCAACGGAACGTATACCTAGTCCTATTCAATCTACCACTATACCAGTGGTTCCACCACTTCCTCAGAATCTACGGGCAGAAAAGAGTAGTCCTTCACCTTCACTGCCAATTCCTAGTGCTGATCCTGAAGAACGTCCTGAATCTCCAAAAACGGATGAAAGACCAAGAGTTGCTCCATCTCCGACATTTACACCTGAACAAATTATCCGTTCGGTACTGTCGTCTGATGAACCCTTAAGGATCGGTAGTTTAGAAGTGGGAGATCTTAGAGTAGATCGACTGAGTGTCTCACAATTAGAGGCGCACAAAATTTCAGCATCTGAAATAGACGCCATTGTCGTTTCTGCATCAGAAATGTCTAATGCAGCAACAGCTGCAGAAAGCGATATTCATCCCTCACTTCTAAGGGAACTCATAGCTATAAGAAGTCACTTAGAAACTGTAGCTATTTCACAAGCGCAAGAAAGAGACAATTTTACAGACAGTGTAATACTTCCAAGAATTGAAGAAAGTGTAAAACCACCAGAAACTACTATTACAGATACAAGATTAACTGTCGTCGAAGAATCTATAGTACCTGCATCATTAGTCGAAGGGACCGAAGCAGAAAAGTTGAAGGAAGAAACTGAAGCGAAACCCAAAGTTGAAGGAACTGAGAAAGAAGTGTCTGATGAAGCTATAAAAGTGCCAAGTGCACAAACAGAAGCCACTCCTGTTTCAGAACCAAAACAGGAAACGGAAACTAAACAAGAAGAAGTGACAGAAAATCCATCATTGTCTACTGCAACAATACATGAAAAAGCAGAAATTCAATCTGAGCAATTAATTCTTTCAAGTCAAACGTTAGAAAGTATATCATTAGAAACCTCGTTAGAGCCAGAAAGTCAAACTTATGAGAAGAGAGACTTCGATTCAAAGGAACCCGTCCCAAAATCAAGATCAAGATCCCAATCAAGATCAAGGTCACCCTCTCCCGGAAGGGGACCTCGTGCAGTACGTCAAACTGCATCGCCAGTGAGATCACTTCCGCCGGTGATTTCAGTAACACCTGACACACCAGATAGTACGCCAAGTCAGATAATTCACACAGAAGTCCAAGCACAACGTGCGGTCATCTCATACTCTCATGATCCGGATGAGGAGTCTCAGACGGAGCGTTCCCAATCTCCGCTCAGGTCGCTTCCACCCGGTACTCAGTTTGTGGCTTTCCCAACCTCACAAATTCCAGCTAATTTCTTCTCATTGGCTTCGCCAAGTAGTTTTCACATTGAGACAGAGCCCACAATAGTGGATACGACCCATCAGCTTCTTCGGGCACTACGAATCGCTGGTTCCAGGGCGATGAGGCACTTCGTGAGCTACATCGTATCTCGTATTGGCGGTGAAGAAACTGGCGAGAAGACGAGAGAAGTCGAGCTGGCACTTTGCGCCCTTCTACTTCTCATAGCCGGCTTATTAATTGTATGCTTTGGCAGTCCTCGTACTATAACACATCATCATCATTGGGATTACTTCAATCCTCCCAAATAACAAGTCAATACGGTACCATTACGAAGGTACCAGTCTGTATGCTATATACAGCTTCGTATTTATTTAATTTGTATCCCTGTCAGAGATTCGATGTAATATTATTTTATATAATGGTAATAGATTTCTACGATCGTTGTTGAGAATGCTTTCATTATTAATTAATATTATTGTTGAGAATCACATTTTAATAAACCTATCTATTATTTACACACACAGGTCAATATATGACAGACTTGGAAACCCCGAATATTATTTTTTATTATTCACTTTTTGTGTATATTTCTCTCTCTTCCTTTCTTAAATTCTTATGTCTATTCACGATTCAACGCGTATCCTTGGAAAATATGTACTGCTTAACTTCTTACTACAAGAAGGATGAAAAAAGTAATCGCGCATTCGGAAGACCGACAATAATATTTAACGGAGGCTTAAAATTTTAAACATTAATCAACCGTAGAATCTAAAATATAAGGGATACAAAATAAACTGATTTATTTAAAGTGTAAGAACCATTCACTGAAAAAGATCCTCTTCGTAAACCTTCAGATCCCGCCTATCTTTGTGTGCGCTCTTTTGAGAGTAACTAGCTGCGATAGATGACCATATGAAACTTGACGTAGCATCGTTTATAGGATCTATTATGGGTTGTCGTCTTGCTAGAGACACTTTAAGCTGAATGGAAGATACCATACTGCCATCCATCTCGCTGATCGCCCTTTCCGCTGCCTCAGCTTTGTCGAAGGTAATAAAGCCTCGACTAAAATAGAAATTCGATATTTTGCAATTCTTATAAAGGCACATTAAAAAAAATGATTGGTTTCTTAGGATTAAAATATCTCTCAGAGAAAATGGTAAGTGGCATTAACTTACTTCTTCTCTACTTCCATAGATATATTAACTATCGAGCCAAACGTGTGAAAATGTTTCTTCAAGAAATCTTCTGATATTTTATATCCACAGACAAATATTGTATTTCCCACTCGTGGTTTAATCTCTTGTTTTGTAGGCGACTGTTTATCTGTTACGGTGCGATCTTCCTGTTCACGAGCACTGACGAAGCTATCATAGAGATCCTTTACTCTAGGTCTTGCTGCGTCAGCCTCATCCTCTTCAGGCTGTGTCGCAGAAAAAGGTTGATACGAACATACAGTCTTTTCAGTACTGTTGAGTTTTCTCTCAAGACCTCGTGGTCTTTTAAATGACTGTTCTGGACGTTTGGGAGTCTTTGGTGCAGTAATAACGCCAGATTTGATTAACTTCTTTGCAACCTCTCGAGCATCCCTTGCTTCGGTCGGCCGCTTTGGTACTTGAGGTATTCTCTCTGGTTCTGGTTTTGGTGTCTTCAAGTCTTGCAGTGCTTTTTTCTTACAGACAATAAAAGTATATTTATAATTTACAAATTCCACTTAAATACAAATTAAAATATATATAACCTGTACTATTGCTTTCAAAATATACAACTTATACAACTATAAATAAAATGGTATAAAATAAGTGCTTTGATTATAAATTTTCTAACAGAATCATTCGCATCCCCTTAAGAAATTCAAATGAATACATTCAATACAGATAATATAAAATAAAAATCTGTAACCTAACCTAATATTAGTTCAGATATATCATAATAACAGATTTATAAGTACCTTTCTCTTCAGTTTATTATATTTTGCTTGTAGCATCAACTCCTCTTCTGTCAGGTTTGACGGGAAATGTAAATACACCATATTTTGCATATAATAAATACTACAAAAATTATCTGCACCTAATGCAACCTAATGTCAAACACAACTGTTGCTTTTGAATCGCGAACACATGAGAAATTACGATATATTCAATGACAGAACGATATATCGAGGCATCATTAATACGATTCATACAGCAAACTTCCGCACAGCATTGAGACGGCATACATATTCAGAAAAGACGTCCTCAAGAAACAGATATGTCAAGAAAAGCATATAACACATGCATTGCATATCTATACGCATACATTTCTTATCTCTATTCGGTTAGACAAGAAACAGTCTCGGTTTTACGAGAGGGAATATGATCTTACATATCGTGTTTTATGCCTGATTCGGCTTTGGACAAATCATCGATGGGACAACACATCAGATGGGTCCAATTCTAGCATACGAGTTTCCTTACTTTTGCCGTTATTATTTCTAACATTGGACCAATTATGTTCCAGAATTCTGATGGGGACTGGCACATGTCCCCCATTGGGGATGCTGCCATAAGGAAAGGAAGGAAGGAATTCTGAGGGGGAAGGAATGGCCGAGCGTCCTCATTCCTGGTTAAGCTGGCAGAGGTTGAACGTCGTTGTGAGCAAATGAGAAATAATTGAAAAATGTGGAAAGTCGTATCCAAATCCACTCTAAAATTGAACTGCATAATCGAGTTATTCAATGATCATGGATAATCTTTGGAAGTTTTATAATTTGGGTAAGCAAGTTTTCTTATTTCAACGTGTAGAAATCGTGAGTCGTTTTACTTTCGGAAGGTTTGAATCATCATCGATAAACATCGTATATTTCCGGCTATGTTAAATATTAACGAATCAATGGTTTTTCATTTACTCTTTATTCTACACTCATAGTTTGCAATATTTTTTATTTCCGACTAATCTTACTTCAAATGGAAAGAAGTCAGCACGTGGCCAACTAGACAAACAAATATCTTTCCTAATTCGCAAAAAAATGATCACAGAATGATGACAAATTTACCGAATATACTGAATTCATGATTAATTCATACATGCACTACCAACTGATTGTTTTCAATGAATAAACGATAAAACAAAAAAACTCCGTACGTTCGTAAAAAAAAAGAAATTAATGTCTACAGGTACACAAAATGGATGGCGCAAACGACTGACAGTCGAGTGTTCAGTAAAGGAAAAAGAAAGAAGAAAAATATTCAGTAAGTTTTACATCAACTAAATACCAAATTTAAGGTTAATATGAACGATTTTTTGGAATGATGACACGATTTACCGATTTTTAATGAGTCCATGATTATTTGTAACATGCACTACCAACTGAGCATAGCCAAAGTGTCTGTATAAATCCTACGAGTCGTGAATGTTGTCTAAAGCAAAAAAAAATAAATTTTCTTTTCAGCAAAAACGTGAGGCCAGGTAAAACAAAAATGAAGCCCCGAAGAAAATACTCCGATCCAGCCCCGTACATGTACTTTTATAAGTAATAAACGATCGAGAATAAATGTTGTCTAGATCCTAATTGAAAAAAAAAAGGTATTTTCATTTATAACCAGACAAAAAGATTAATCACAATCCTGTAAAGACTACGAAATCTCGTTTGCTATACATACATATATGTAAAACTCTCGAATAGGGTGTAATGTCGTACGATGAGATAACTCTAAATTTATTTAAATAATAAATATACATAATGAAGTATTACGGCGCGTAATAATAGCTGAACTATGTTGTATCTGCAATACGTATGGAAACATATAAATACAAAACTATCATCGTACGGCTTGTCGTCTAAACAAGAGTGTACAAAGTATAAATTGGGTTGTGGCTGCAGTGGCTTACAAAAAAAATGGCCATTTCTCTCTAATTTATATACACTACGAGTGCATGCACCAGAACTTCAAGAAGTCGCGGCACAGACCTTAGTACAAACTTAACGTAGTCGCTTGTTCAATCTTTCTACGCAAAAATACAATAATATGCTCTCCGTCACTGGGTAACTGACATAAACTCCTTGTTACTTATCACAATACAGAATAGTTTAACTCCGCTCTAGGTGCCACGCTGTCTTTCTTTTCTTCTACTTTCTCTCTTTCACTTTCTCTCTCCCCCCCTCATGCAACAGTTATAAAATGTAAAACAGCATATAGAAAACATTTTATAACATGGTCAAAAACACTTTAACATCATCTCGACGTGTTTCGTCGATTAAAGTTAATTTTAAACGACTCGCGTTAACTGGAGTTAAAAAAGAAAAACTCAAATCAGATGCACTTTTGTGCATCGTCTCATGCAACTGGCTGTTCGAGACGAATATACGTTAAAGGAGATTGTTCTTGGCTCTTATAAATTACAAGGAATACATTTGTACATATTCACCTGATAACAATGTGGAACCGATATATGTGCTAATTCTTCTAAGCTAATTAATCAAGGCCAATCATTTGACGACACGATACTTCGTAGAGTAATTAGTCTTTTTTTTCTTCTTCATAAATGCAATATACTTCCATGTTGAGTATACTTAAATGGACTTTCATATTTGTTTTTAATTTACATGCAATTCTTAGATAATTTTTACTAGTTATCTTCGGTTTAGCGGCATGACTACGTGAAAGTAAGTAACGGTATGAATTTTAAATGCACAGTAATTAATATGAATATCAATTAAACGATAAAGAATTCGCGAATAGATCTAGCGAAGCATCGTGAGCCATACAAAAACGTATAAAAGAAACGCTTGAGAAATCGTGAGATTCGTTATAACAGATCAAATAGTAAAGTAGAGGAACAAAAAAAAAGCAAAGGAAAAGTTAATCACTTCTTGCTAAAATATCAGGCGCAATGAGCCACACCTTTTTGTGCGTTGAAAAAGCGTTGTCATATATAAACAGAAGTTTAAGCTTCTAATGCTAGGAATATTAGCTAGATCGTCGTACGTTTCATGAGACTCGTGTCCTAGTGATACCTCTGAGAGACTCTAATCGCAAGTTTGTCTTCCTTAGGCTAGCTAAAACGTAAACAGATGTACGTTGTCGCCTAGTATTGAAAGGTATTAATAACAGCAACCAGAAGCTCACGAAATTCCTAAGGACAAAATCGTTGAGCAACATTAAGGAAGATTTCCACACTGAAGATTATTGTCTCGGGGAAAAAATATCCTCAAGGAAGATCCTTTACGATATTTCAAGGATTTGATACATACTCTATGTATTATTTACATAGACGTGGGCGTAGCGAGCACCAAAGACGGTTCTTAGAATATCAGTCCGTACAGTATTTGGTCCTAGAGAAGGGAACTAGAGGATCGGTCCAAAGATCCTAGTAGTACTGGGTATCATAACTTCATCTCCCAGAGGACAATGTGCGCATCGTTGCTATTAGGATCTTTGAACGAGTAGATAGATTTGGGACTCTTGTCTGGTAGAGCCTGAGAGTTTAATTGCCGCCAATTAATATAACCACGTCCACCCATGAGAGTAAGAACTGTTTTCTTAGATTGATCTTGTTGCTGTTGTTTCTGACTCTTCTTAGCGGATGCTTTGTTCTTAGACTGTGGCTCTTGGACAGCAGTCACATTTTGTTCGTAGGGTCCTGTGCGACTAGCACTGCTACTATTCCTTGAGAGCTTTCCAGCCTTCAGCGAGAGATTCTCTTCAGACCCAGAAGAGGTGTACAATGAGCTTGCATGTGAATCGACAGACCAGTTGGATAAATCCAGAGACCTGGGTCTAGTGATTTTCATTTTGAGTCTTCGATCCAAAGTACTGACTTTGTTAGGAATGGCTGCAAGTTCTGGATCACTCCTTCGGAGGGTCTCATAAATGGGATCGATGCCAGATCCATTTTCATTCTCATAGTCTTTAACATACATGAGTTCACCATAGAGTCCATACACGTCACAATTCTCTCCAGAACTTTGTGAGCTAGATATGGAACTAGAAAGTAGACCACCTCCACAGCCTAATCCTCTGGGTAAAGTTTTTGATCCTCGGTACTCGTTCTCTTTGCTACGTTTTCGGCGTAACAATACTGGACTGGCTGCAAGCTGCTGCCGAAGCTTAAGCATATTATTTGATAGGGAAGAATCCAAGCTGCTTCGATCCCTACGCTGTCCAGTGTCAAGATCCTTATTTCTCTGCAAAGTGTCATCCTCCTCTTCCTTGGTACAGGGCGAACTCTTGTTAGTTTGTACAGCCAGCAGGAAGGTAATAGGACCAAAGTGTGCGTGGTAGGATATGTTGACCCTCCCACTAATAATTGGAACACCCTCTAGTCGCGGTAAAGGAATCGTCAGACTGATTCCAACGTTTGTGCCAACCCAAAGTAAGCCTTTGCAAGCCATAAGAGCCGTAACCGTAACGGCAGACTGATTATTATTCAAATTATCGCCACAAGAGGCAGCCCCGCCTGCTTTCGTTACCCGAAGAACAGTCGACGCTATATTAATGTCCTGAAGATGCTTGAAGGTTTCAGTATGATACAAACAGACTGTACTGGAATTCTTTAAGGATACCCAGAGTCCAACCCCAGAATGTGCCATTAGTTTAACATTACCGACGTGCTCGTGCTGGGCACTGAAGCTCTTAGTGACTTCACCTGTCCCTGCATTTAATACCCATACCTTTTTCCCACAAGCTGCATACACCGAACTATTTATAGGCATTAGACAGGACACTGGATCAGTCCCTAGTGATATTACAGAAGGATCACGAAGTAGCCAGGATCCGTCGAACTGTCTTTTGAACATGAGTAACGACCCGGTACCGAGAGCAACGAATACGTTGTCGCAATGATGCTTTATCTGCACCACAGGACCAGGTACGGGATAGCTGCCCAGTTCCTCCTGTTTTTCCGGTTCTGAAGCAGCGTAGATCATTATCTTCCTAGAGTCCGTGCCCATCCATACGAGATCACCGTAGTCCGTTCCAAGTCCCTTCACGTATTCTATGGCTGCGACTCTAGTCTCCACCAGGTCAAAGGTCGTGATTTGTTTTAACGAAGTCGTCGAGGCCGTTGTGGATTGGCCGAAAACTGTCACATGACTCGATACACCGTCACCAGTACAAATCCATAAGTAGCTCTGCGTGCGTCCTCGTCGTCTTGTCGGTCTTGGATTCTGCGTTGTATAATAACAACCGCAGCGTACCTAAACAAATCGATCATCGTTCAATAACAGCAAAGACATATGACATTAAACACACTATTTTGTTTTCGTATACTCACTTCCGATTGATGCTGCGAATGATAAACGGGCTGTGAACTGACGAACAAAGGCATCTTCGTTGAAGGTCTCTGCTCCTGCTCAGGAATCTCCCAAGCTGGCGAATTATTAGGATCCAGTGCGAGTTGCGCGAGTCTCAATTCCGTAATCCAGTCTTTCTTAACCAGAGGATTCTCAGTTTGAAATGTGTACATTTGTCCTTGTTTGGTCATCAGCTGCAGGCAGCAGCTATCCGCCCAAATCATGTCCTCGTCCTTCCTCTGTATAGAGGACTGAATACTCTGTAGAATCTGTTTGGTACTGTCAATAGTAAGATGCTCGTAGGAGCCTTTCAGTTGAGCCACTAGGTCAGTAATCCTCGAGACGACTTCATAATCGTGCATCAGGTCGCTCATCTCCACGCACAAATTATCCGCACCAGCTTGGCCGCCTTCGCCGCTGCGATCCGACTTCAAGCTACCGCCCTTACTCAATCCTGCTGTCAGGAGTCTGCTTAAGGTAGGACTAGTGCTGGTATCCTGTATCTCTATGTCAGAAACAGGAAACGACCACTTGAGGCTGAGCCTCTCGCTGCTTGAGAAATCTTCGGATGACCTTGGAGCAACGGATATACAAACAACGAGATCATTCAAGAGTAATAATCTACGTCTTTTCGATTTCGTTATCATTCCATTCTGATTGAACTCCAGCTGCGTCACGTTATCCGAGCGGATGAGGTAGTGCGATGAGGATGACAAAGGACGGTGGGATAGTTTGCCGGATACATGTCGCAGCATCTCCTTGAACGCCTGAAACTGTTCCGCTTCGCGTTTTCGTTCGTTTAGCATCTCTGCGAGGCTCTCGAGTTGCGTCAGGGCCAGCTGGAGTGACATTCTATCGTGATGACCTTGAGGAGTATGCTTCAGCAGATCCTACAAGAAAAAGATGTTGGTTTACATACTTGTTGACTTGGAAAATATCTTTGAAAGATTAAAGGACGATATGTGATGCTTATTAAGTGAGAAAATAGAATGTCGATCGCCCCTTATCGTTTCGCTGATACCTTGACACGCGATTGAGAAAAAACAAATAACAAGATCCTCGAGTGTTTGGGCATATGTTTTCGCAAACAGGAAAAAAGATAAACACGAAAAGTTATGTTGACACGTAATTGTAAGATCATTCACAGTCGCTCCCAAATCAATGAACTCAAACTGGGTCAATGAGATTGGTTGAAAATTTTAAAAGATTACCGAATCTTACTTGCTCTTGATCGGTTTACCAAGGCTACAGTTTATATCAGTGGAGTACACAGTGACGCAAGTACATAAAACGAGGATAGCCAAAATGTCGATAAAAATTTTGTTGACCTTAAAAATAGGCTGACTCACCTGAAGGAAGAGTATAAATTGCGGAAACCTCTGAACAGGTTTGACCATCAGTCCAAAGAAGGATAGTCTGTCGTGAGCGCTGATTTGCTTTACCTATAAAATCAATAAAAAGATCGAGCAACGATTTTCATGAATAACATTCATTAAACTTTCATCTCCTTCTTTCACGTGATGTAGGCCGACGTACCTTAAAGAAATCAGCGAGCGCAGTCTTTCTCTTAGATTCTTGTTTGGCGAGGTCCATAGCCACGGAGAAGTTGTTGATGAAGCCACTGTAAATATCCAGGACAATGGCCTTACTGAAGCTGGCGACAAAGACGTCGCCGAGTTTCTCATCCTTGTCCCAAGATCGAACACATTCAGCCAAAGCGATTCTGAACAACGTGTGACACTGCAGAATCTCCGGAAGACGATGAAAGAGGGTGGCGATCTTCGATTGGCTTAGAATCGGAGGCGTCGACTCCTCCAGCGGTTTCTTGTAATCCTGTCAGGATAACAAAATCAATGAAACAACTTCGAAGTCGAAGGAATAAATATATACACTGGCTGGAATCGCACCTGGTCCAAAGTTCCATAATTACAAGATAAACGATACTCACATTGACAAGCCTCTGTAAGGTAGCGACGTAGCTATTCTCTGAGTGAACAATAGCAGCAACGATATGCCTACGTTTCAGTTGCTGAGGTGTTAAATTAGCTGGAGCCGGTGGCAGGGACGGGGGTGCCTGTCGATGCTGCTGCATGCACTGAAACTGGACCATGGCTCCATTCTCTTCCTCGACCTGGAAATAAAATTCTGTTCAATGGGACAATACTTGAATAGCACGAAAACCAGGTGCAAGCTCAGACTCTGAATTGTACCTCACAAAGCTGAGGCATCTGCGGAAGCTTAACTGGACTTGTGAGTGACACCGTATCCGAGGAATCGACGTCATAGTGATGTGCAGAACCTCTTCGGATACTGAACCATCGTGAGAGTCTACCCTGACCTGGCGAGTCCAGCTCGGCATTATTAATCTTCATATTTTGAGAACGCCACTTGTCGCAGAGCGTGCGTGCCTTGTGAAAAGTGTTACGCAGTTGGCGATTGCTTCTAAAATACGAAAAAAATAAAAAAATATATAAAAAATACGACCGCCAATGAAAACTATGCATCAGCAAAAAAAAAACCCAAGCAACGACACTGACTTAATACTGATATTGCTCTTCTCGCTCTCGTCGTCCGAGGAGAGATCGTGATCGGAAGCTGAACACCAGGAGTCCTCACTGCGCGCCGATTGCGTAGATTGCAACGACCTGGTTGCTTCGAGGGGTTGATGCTGATGCGGATGCCGATGGGGCTGACCCACGGTTTCCATCCTGGCCGAGCCTACGTCGTCCCAGGATCTACACCGTGACCTTGGCTCATCTATAACAAATTTGAAAAAAAAAACCATCATTAAAAAATGGACCCTGTCGGCCACCACTGTGCACAATTTTCTCCATTCTCCTTTCAAACGGACATAGATCAAAGTCTAGACCTGACCATTTCGCGTGGGCAGGAACGACAGGCTCTGACTTTGGGCCTCTCGGGCACAAATTAATTGTCCTTACTATAATCATTATGCATCGTTATTATGCCAAGACTGGAGTGCTTCTATTCTCCCTCTCCCTCTCTCTCTCTCTCTCTCTAGGATACAGTCATTCGGTGACGAAAGTATCTATTTATATAGGCAGATTTATCGCAACACTGCAACTGCGACCAATTCGTTTCCACATTAAGGATTGACCATCAGAGGGAAATAAAAAATGATCGTTCCCTTCCTAGAATTGACACAGAACAGAGGATGACTCGGTACGTCGCTGCTCCAACCTCAAGAATGAGCAGTCAACTGATGCTTTATCAGCGGAAGTCGACGACGCATTAATTTGACGTCACACCGCCGTTCAATTCTATCTGCAGCGCCTTTCAATGACTCGTAACCGAGAGACTCGGTGGTTTTATTTTCATTTATTCATGAGAATTATCAGGAACGACAAAGAAACGCACAACACGGGGAAAAAAAATAATTAAAAAAAAAATCGAAAAAAAAAAAATACATTTATCATACAACCACGAGGAACTCACCGAGGAATCGGTGCAAGATCAAGAATTTTCGTGAACGCCCCAACACGTGATCACTCGGAGTCGCAAATGATCTTCGAGGTAAATTCAACGATGTATTCCCGACGATGCCTTACAACGAACGTGGGAATGTAATAATTGCTTAGGAGAGGACAGCCCGGGAGGGGGCGACGGAAGGCACAGTACCTCCCCCTCCCTGGACCCAGCCATGGTCTCTCGCAGTACGACACATAGGATGCAGCGAGAGTGCATTGTGCGTGTGACGTCGGGGGCCTCCGGAGAGGAAGATGAGAGCAAAGGGCGTACGGAGGTGATATTATTGGCCGAGTCCAGAGAGCCCGTTTCCGCTGTTTCTCTATAAGGCTCCGTACACACAACTGTTTAACTCTCTGACCACGGTGCGTCAACGCGGAGCACACATACTTTTATCCCCTTTGCAACTTCATGCGGGAGGTAATAAACCTCTGCTCCCTTTCCCCCTCGACACGCCACTACCCCCCCGATCAGGATTTATTTAACGTCCCGTTTATTAACCCCGCGTGCTGACGCGCGCTTGTTAATTCTGCGCCCAGCGCGACTAGGACAAATAAACTGAAACACCCTTTTTTCTCTCTCTTCAAGACTCTGTCGTTGTCGATACAGCGTGGAGGAAAACGAAAATATATTCGCAAAATAATTTATAGAGGCTGGCCTCACGTTGTTAAAGAATAATAAAACATTCAAATTCAAATGATTTTACTATAGGAAGAGACACGGTATAAACGAAGTCACAGTACGTCAGTGGAAGGACCTTGGGTCAATAGAGGTGTTCCAGTACAGTTGCATAATGGCTCGTATAAAAAAAAAAACCCGTTCCCACCTCACGTACGTCTCTGCGGATGACACTGGTGTGGATCAAAGTTAAGTACAAAAGATCAATACAAAATACAGAAGACCAGGTACGGCACTTACGTCCAATATAAAGTATCGCGATTAATTTTAAACGTACATAGTGAATTCGCGGTAACTTCGCCAACCGATTATTCGTACACGTAGCGTACGATTGCGTTACACTACCCCGTGAGCGAGTACAGTAACAGTACACGATAACTAAATTACAACAAGCTCCAATCGCGTAAACGGATAGCGCACGGTGGTAGGTAGGCAGGTACATGGGACATTAGCAAACGGCAACGTGACACAGATCAAAAAGATTCAAAGGATTCGGCAGCTGTTCTAAAACGGTACGCAGGGTGCGAGCGTTCGACGTGAAACAAGAGAAAGAGATTTTCGAGCGGTAGCCCGGGTATGGGCAAAGGAACGAGTAAAGCGTGCAAAAGCGATTAAAAGGAGCGAGTAAGCGAGAAACAGGAGAGTGCGAGAGAGAAGAGAGAACCTGGCACGCAGCCTGCGCCTCCTGGCGAACGAAATAAATACCCGAGCGAGAAAATACCATTGGCGAAGTGTTAAGAGGATGAGCAGACCGCGATGAGATGAGAGCAACAACAAGAACAAGCACCTCCTGGTGGAGCTTGAACGAGGAGCAAAGAGCACGCGAAACAACCACGGCACGAACGCGGCACTCGGTTCTCTCCGTCGTATGTAACAAGTAACAACAACAACGAGTAACAACACGGCTTCACACAGGCACCGACACTGTCAACACTGCCAATAGGAAGGCAAGGCTGTGGGTGTGTTCGCAGCCGCAAATCGCAGTGTTGGTCGCGAGAAGGAAAGACGGCAGAAAACGAGAGCCGACCGACTGAGCTGAGCACAGGGACGATACTACACTCTATTCTTCGACGGTCAGTCGTTCCTTCTCGCTGTAGCATCTACCCACACGTTGCGTATCAAGCGTATATGGTATATATCACTCATGTGCGTATATATATATATATAGAGAGAGAGAGAGAGAAAGAGACGTACAGATACGCAGACACGTAACCATAGAAACGCCCGTATGTGAAGGCATGTATACATATATAAAGTCACTGGTTGTACTACAGACTATAGGGGCACGAGTGGTATATACTGATGTGTACACAACGGAGCAGAGCGTATACTATATATAGTTATTACATATAACATGACCGGCATAGCATTTAAGCGCTTTGCTGTAGCGAGATGCATATATACATTTCTATGTGGCTGCTAAGCGCGTTTAGTCTCTTACCACTACGTGCTCCCGCGGAAGAGAGTATCGCCTGTAAGCGTACCGGGGACCAGTACTATAGACTCCGAGTAAAGTACATCGAGGCTCGTTAACTATGTGCGGTGATATATGAATGCATGCGGTAACAGTTTTATGCGCTACGGCGAAGGAGACGCGGAGTGAAATTCGTCATCGAATTTTGTAAGGATGCCGAAGGATACTGCTCTGTTACGTTACGCGTAAATACTTTTTCTTCGTACGAGTTTTGTCACCGCCGTTACTTTCCGTTAGGATTGTACGCTGGTACATACACGAGTACGGTGGGTTTATCGTTTCTGCTTCTAGCTTATTTGTTAATCCCACGCGAGAACATTCCACCTACGAAACCCGCTTGCTCGATCTGCTCTTGATTTTTCATCGAGTTTCTGAACACCGTGGACAGTGGAGCGTGTATGTATATTACATGTATATGTGTATTTATATAGTATAGACAGTCGACTAAAAGGAATAGGGCATGTAATTTTTCTATAACATTTTTTTTTTTTTTCTTTAATACCGCGTAATTGGGTCTTGTCCTACGCAAAGGGGCCCTAGGCGAACCACGCAGGTGTACCACCACCGTGGAACGAAAAAACCTGTACACGTGGGCGTTAAGTGGACAGGATAAATTTTTTGGTTTCTGTCAAACTTGAAAAAAAAAAGTTTGTTACGTCCACGGCAAACATCTCCGAGCATCCCGTGAAACGCAAGTTCCTTTTCTCTATTGTAATTGGGTTTTTTGGGTCCTACGCGCAAACTGACTCTGACTAAATTATTTGTATGTAAACTCTCGTAGCACTGGGACACGACCCAATTACGTTAATACGCAACAGCATATCATTATTTAGCACTGTATCCTTCCTACACGTATTAAGTACGTCATTCGCCGACCCAGCAGATTAAGGGACTCCCTCGCTCGGAGCTTTCCTTGGGTTTACAAGTGTGCAATTGGGTCTTGGCAAGGTACCGTGGATGGTGAAAGACCCTACGCAAGCAGGCCCAGGGCAAACTACGCAGGTGTACCAGGGAACGCAACCGGATCGCGTGGGAATCAGCTATATCGGACGATTTACAATGGGCCGCTTCTTCGCCCACTCGCTATCGATTCCACAAGCAGTGAGCGAGTTTCGATTGTAGAGAGGTTTTATATTGTCTGCAGATGAAATTAAATATATATTTGTATATATGTGTATAAGGAAAGCGGAAATACGGAAATCGATAAAGTTATCCATAATGATAGTTACAGTAACGATACGAATACGTAGTTCAACATGGCGGATGAGTCAGGATCCTATTAGCTTGCTGGACTGTCCGCGGACAAAAGAGTAGCCGAGTGGAATTTAATTACTTGGCCTGAATTAAGCGACTGATCTAATTTCTCGGATTCTGCTTGGGACACCGGTGAGCCATTTCGTTTGTGATATTTATTTCTCTCTAGTTCATTACATACTCTCTCTCTCTCTCTCTCTCTCTCTCTTTCTCTATCTGTATTAACAGTGTGCGTCCGTTGATCGGTATACGTGGACAGACTAGAATCCTGTTTACGTTTCCGGAAACTCTCGGCGAAGGACGGTTTTGTGCGACGCGAGATTAATTGAATTGTCCTCGCATTTAATTGCGCTCCTCTAGGCCTTTACTTGGGAGATCGTTGCCTCGTAACTCCAGGATTCTTTCGGGACTGGCGATTGAACTTTGTTTGAGTGTCCTCTTAAAATAAATCTGAAACTGTATTGATTATTTGGTCTCACGGTCCTTATATTGTGATTGAATATTATATATTATGGAAACTCGTTACTCACAATGGTAGGAATTCTTTGGAAACAGGTTTCAGACATTCCAGTACTCGGTTTATATGGCAGTATAACTCATGAATGACTTGATAGAATTGATAATCCGCATTTATCATTTTCTCCTTGTCATTCAGCATGTGGTCTGTATATCAAAGGATGACAGCAGAGAATTGTCGACTATTTCGAGGACTCCGAAGAATATCTATAGATATTCTTTAACATCGTGCAGGATGTTGTTTTAGGGTATCCTCGTGGCATCTGACTGTGATATTATTTTACCAAGTATTACTGTGTAATTTCTAAAAGTGAACAAAAAAAATCTCCAAATTACTCCCACCACTTGATATTCGAAACGTCGGTATCTCAATGAAATACACTGCCCACGCATACCCGGGGGACAGTGACACGTAAGCCCGTCATAGCCGACAACTGGAAACCTATGTCAATATAAATTTTCGTTTTGAACACAACGCGGGATAAGTATAGATATTTCCTTGGCATGAAGAAGTAAAGTCACGAGAGAGAAACCAGCACACGTAAAACAACATCTTGGACTTGTAGATGGGTCATGGTCTCCCGAGGAGAATAGTTCACCTCCCGGGATGTTTCAAGGCACCCTAACACACACTAGCCCACGCAAAACAGTTCAGGGACCGCGCGTCACGTTCAAGAGCCGACAAAGTCTCGATGAATGCTAACTTCTCTTATACTGGAACAGAAGGGAAAGATCGTCCGCGGAAACCAAGACGGATACAATTAGTAATAGCTCCGAGAGAGGTCCTAACCAGAGATTCTTATGAAAAACATTAAGCGTTGTTTTTTACCAGCTGGCGATGCCGCAACGAGCGATAGAAAGTCCGTGGGGTATCACTTTAACAGTGACAGACTGTAGTACCAGGCATGGACAATAGTTACGCCGCGCCTCTTCACCGTGGCAGGAAAGGGAGAGGGTCTCGTCATAGGCCACCCGCGGTAAATGCCCTCCTCTCACTGCTTCTAATTCATTAAAATACTTAGCAATACAGTTATACGTTAGTATAAAACAAAGTCGCGTGCAACAGTTATACTATAACGTAGTGTTTTCATAGAATTATTTGTCTCCGTGCAGAGTTGATGCCGGTAGGACGCTTCGCGGATTTATCTTGTGTACAAGGGCCCGCTACTACTATGTTTGATCCTGATATTTCGACAGACTCCTGGACGCTTCCGAGGAATAGAAGCCGTGGACACCACACTCACATTTTATGAGGACCACGCCGTTGTGAAGCTCGTCCATCGTCGAGGAATCCGTCGACGGTGCACTTCACTTCACTCGCGAACACGTGCCGCACGTAGGCATAATCACACTCGGAGCGTCCTCGCTGTCGTCTACGACGGCAACAATGCGGCAACAAAGAAGCACCAGCGAGACGGTAAACATGGCCGCGGCGCCGGACCGCGTAGCCGTCATGCACTGAGGGAGCTTGATGGGAAACGAAGCTAGGTGACTGAGAGGGCAGCACTGTCTCACAGGGATAGACTGTGAAACCTAGTGCTGCGAGAGAAAGAGAGACAGGGTGAGTGAGTGGTATGGGTTGGTGAGAGATGAAAGACGTAATTTCCTATACGAATACTAGATGGCACTCATGTCGATCTTTAGTTTACGTTATGATACACGTTAGATGTATACAGAGTCATCCAGCTCAAAGGTAACATTCCAATTTGACAGCTGTCAAACAGCAAACAGTTTTCAACACGAAGATAGCGAGTATGACAATAATAAACAATAAAAAAATCAATATGATATTACATTTCTCAGTCCTATCAACCATCAGTCTTCGCCATAGTTATCTGATTAACATTAATAATTTCTAATTAAAGTCTAAATAAAATTCACTCTCGATCTATTTTAAGAGTTCAGTTTATAGAAATATATATGTATATTAAAAACAAGGGGTTGAAAGTCAACTGATACTCTCAAGCTGAAGGAGCCTGTATATACCAAAGTACAACAACCCAGTCATTGTTATGAGCACGCTGCTCCAGGAAACATACATATCTACCGGCAATGCTGTGACGCTCATATTCTGTTTGAAAGTAGAAACCATAATGAATGGGGAGTATTGCTTGAAACGCGCACAATCAATCTCCCCGACTACAGAATGCCAGTAGCAAACGAATAGAATAGCATGATATGCACATACATTGCTGAAGCATTGGGTCAGGACTGAATAGCCAGAGGTCGTGTACCAGCATAAGATGCTGTGACTCGGTCACTCGATCATGAGATTATTGTAAAGTTAATTAAATGGTTCGGAGAGAAGGGAACAGAGAAAATTTGGCCTATTCAGGAAGCGTGACGCTTAGGATCCCCGGTGCATCCCGTGTGTCTAGCTGTGTGTACAAAACGAGCCTAGATCTCAGCTGCACCGTAACGATACAACCAACCTCTCCAGGTCTCAGCTATGCACCAGGGAGGTACAGTATGCTTAAAAATTTCCAAACTCGCACCCTCCCGAACCCCATTAAAACTCTTGAGACAGCCAGAAAAAATAAGGTCATACTAATTATTGAGTTTCAGGGCAAAAAACGTTTAGGATGCTTGAAAAAGTATCCAGCGCGACACACGAGACTCTTAACAAGGCGAAATACGACACTGCGGAAGTGCGTAGCGTTTCCGACGTGTGCAGGCAGACCGTGAAGAATACTGAACAGCGAAGAGCAGACTGAAGTTAGGAGCGAATGAAAAATGAAAGAAGTGATGCACTTTCATTTTTTTCTCGTGATCACTCCGTTCGTGGAGTCTCCATGACTCCGTTAGTCACGGTTCGATCGTAGATAATAAAAAAAAAAAAAAGAATTACAAACCACAAGCCTGTAAACACAGTGGGTAGGTCGAGGACTAACGATACAATTGTCGGTAATACAGTGATTCTCTGGGGTTCAAGTGCAGCGGATGCAGGAGGGTGTTTGCCGGTGCAATGCAGAGATGGCGAGTCGGTTTGTTTTCGTTGGTAATAATCTTGGCGTCTGCCAATGAGTTTGCGTTGGAGCATCCCCACTACCTGCTGGTTCACTCTGTGCTCTCTCCACCGCCTGCACTAGCTTTATCCCCTCTTATTTTCGGTGAGGACTGAAACGAGGTCTACATTTTAGTACGCATTAGAACGTCCGAACATGATAAGTTTTTCTATCCGAGGTTATGACGCAGGCTTATCACCAGACCAAGTTCCGATGTGAGTGTTTTTCCTATGATTCTGAGATGTCCCGATCATCAGCCAACTCTGCTGCTTGAGATTGACGTGACACGTCTCGTTAACACAATTTTATGATTCATTACCATTAGTATGCCGCATCGTTCACTTCACTATAGTTTCATTCACTAACGTTCGATCGTTATACTCTTCTTACAGGGACCGAGAATCTCACGTGTCGCTTCATTCAGCTGAGAAAGGAAAATGGGAAGCTGTTCACGGGTCGCAAGTATTCTGCGCAGGCGGGTTGGGAGTAAGTACAAGTAATTAGTATACTGTATATACAAGTGGAGCTTGCGAGAATTGAACGGCTGCTGCAGCACAAAAGCATATCCCCTGGAAAGAGTTCAATTTTTATAACAAGAAGTATCAAAAATAATTTTCAAGCTACCGCTCACGCTCGACAGAGTCCCTCGCTGCGTTTTTCTTTTTAGTTAAACAATTTTTCTTCGGTCGTCCTGCCTCCTTTTTCACGAGAGTTCCAGGCTCCCTTAAACGGATACTTCGCTTCGCATGAAAAATAGTGTCCACGGTGACCCACGTAGGACAAAGTCAGCCCCGATAAGATGAACCTGGTGATGCAAACATCAAGCGCAAACAGAGCCTAATAGTATCGTCTCACCACCTGATTCATAATCACGCTAGTTTTCCTAATGACACTCGTTCTGAATTCGAAAATAGTTCACATCTCGCACGCGGTCACCAACTAGGTTCACCCATTCGCAAGTAACACGGAAATAATTATATGGTTGCATAACGCGATAACCCGAGGCATCTTGTTCTCATTGTACGCGTATCCGCGTGCACATTGTACGACATTTAGACGCCGAGAACGAAGTATCTGCTATCGAGTTGACGAATCGCAGATTCTCGGATGCTGCGCTTGATGTATATTTAATACACAGACTGATACAGAATAAATATACAACACTCGTATAACCGGATACCTAGTATCAACGCGATACCATTACCAATCTCAAAGTATAATACAACGAGTGCCAGCAAGACATCAGAGAGACTTTCGAGCGCTGAATAAATTATTCCTATTTCCTCGCTATTCTTATAAGTTTCATTTACGATGATATATATATGTATGTATATAATAATAGAGATGGTATCTGAATCTCAATAAGAATGAAAAAAAAAAAAATGATATAGCCCGATACTTATTTTCCCAGGACGATTGTCCAGCGCATGCGTTTCATTTCGATCGTTATTACGAATCTGTCTGTACTAAACGTTGGAACGCATAGATATGATTTCCGTGGAATAATGAAAAAAAAATTTTCAGATTCATCCTACGACAAATGCGCGAGGAGTTTCCCACAATAATGGCTGACGTGCATTACAGGGTGCTCAAGAAGAAGTGGTCAAATTTACTTCAGCAGTACAAAGTAAGGTGGCGGTGCACTACTGTATTCGGTGTGACCGAGCTAAGCGAAATTTGTAATAAATAATAATTCTTGAAAGGAGTTGAAAAATCCAGTACACGGAGACAGGAACAAGGCGGATGACGTATCCTGGCCATTTTATACGGCGATCGACGAGGTCCTTGGATTCGCACAGAGGACGTCCGTTCTCGTTGATGACGTAGATGACGGTCCTATCGATCCCCACGAATTTCTCTGCGTATCCGTAACGCCCGACGAGACTGCCTCACCAGACGAGGACGTCGACATCGACAAGGATTACAAAGACTGGAAGGGTACCAAGGACTCCATAGATGCTCTTCAACGTATTCAGGCTCTACAGGAAGATTGTTACATTGAGATCGAGAAGATCCCGCGGGCACCGAATAATTCAGTGAAAAATTCAAGGTACTAATTATTATATAATCACTTGATTATAGTGCAAGTCATTACCGTAACGGCTGAAGTTCGTTCACCGTGTACCCGATGGTAAAATAAATGCTCGAGTCACTTTGTATCAGCCGAATGCATCGACTTGGGCGGTAAGGTAGAGAGTCACAGTGATTCTCTGCCGTATCCACGTAGATGGTAAGTTACGTGCTGGATTTAAAATGATGAAATTACAGGATAGCAAGTCGCGCGGAATCGAGAAGCTTGCGCGTGAATAAGGACAATCCCATATCGAGATTACCAAGGGCAACGGAATTGTCGTTGAAGACAGTACAGCCCTCGGCAACGATATCCGTGAAGGATCTGTCCAAGTTGAAGCGCAGCCAGGAAAATGCATACCAGAAGGAGGAGAACGGCTGCGGCGCAAGTAGCACAGACGAGTGTACCAAGGAACGTGGTAGGAAAGTGAGGAAGGTGGCTGCCGATCGGGATGAGAGTCACGAGTGCGCCACGGAGCAGAGACTGGTGGAGTTTCTGGAATATACGAAAAGACGGGATGAGGAAAATAGAACGATAATGATGAGGATATTGCATGCCGTAGAGAAGATTGCCAATAAGATGTGAAACTGATAAGCCAATAAACGTTATCAATACTGCCTAATTAAGATAATGACAATCAAAAATACGTGAATTTCATTAATCGCGGGCTTCACGGTCTTACCTATGTCGCAGCGTTGGAAAGAGGTTTGTCGTCGGTCGGTAATCGTTTTTTTTTTTGTTCATCCCAGCAATCATGTGACCCCAGTCGTAATCGGTTATTAGTATGTACACGATCGAGCGTCAAGGACACAAAATAAGAGTACGAGGTAGAGAGAGGGAGACGGAGACAGAGGAGTGCGTTGTTCCCGCAAGGAAGCAAGAGGGGGAGATTGAGCGTGAAAATAAAGAAGTGAAATAAAGAGAGGACAGGGAGAGAAAGAGAAAGAGAGAGGGGCACCAGGAGAAACGGAGTGAGAGTGAAAGAATGAAATAGAGGGTACGATGCACGTGGCTCGCATCTGCTCCTCTGGCGAGTGACCCTTCGCTGACCCTCAGCAAGTACCAATAATTAACTCGGCCGACCGCGAGAGCCCGTCCAACGAATAAGCGCTTGCGTCATTCGGGCCGCGTTCTCATGAACGGGCGCGATACCTCTCCATTCAGCCATTCCACTGGCCATTATTAACATCCCTACAATCCTCCTCCTATTGTTTTCACTTTGCTAACCGGCAGCATCACCTCGTCTCGTCATCCTCCTCCGCGTACGATCGCATTAGCCACCGTTTGCCCCAGGTAAACCAAACGAATTATTTTTCATTCTCGATCTTCTCTCCTTCGTTCCTCGTTTATCGTTTTTTTAATTCTCGCCTGGCTGCGATCCGTGCAAGAGAATTCCTATTGTAGCAGCCTCCCGCAGGAAGCTGGGCCAAATGGACCTGATACACGTGAGAAAGAAGCCGAGGGTTGTTTCAATTTAATCACCTATTCTGGATCTTTTTACAAAAAAAAAAGGAAAACTAATACACACTGACCTTTGTGAAATTCAAAAGTCATTATTAAAAAAAAATAATGAAAATAAATGAAATCTTACGGTTCGTTCCTTTTCTCTACGTAACAGCATGTATTTTTTTACCCTCCTTTTCATAACAAACCATGGAAAAGACCAAGACGTAATCAAGCGGGTCATGAGCTTGATAGGAATTTTCACACTTTCCTTAGAAAATGATCTCACTGGCTGTCTAGGATCTACGGTTCATTTCTTACAAAGTACTCCGACGAATTGCCCAACGCAATATCCGTTCGCAATACAGTCGAGGCGTGACCTCGAGAGACGGCAAATTTAACGCTAAGGTGTACATACCAATGTATGTACTTTAAGTACTCACCCTTGTGTCCCACTGAGCCAAGGGATTGTAGCTTTTTCCATCCCTTCCAGCCTTTCTTCCATAGCATAACAGCCTTCCCCTTTCTCAGTCCACTGGCGGATATTAGCTCCGGAGTACTTGTCCTGCCCAATCCTCTCCTGAGTGATCCCAAGCCAGATCTATGAAAAAAAGACATCAAATAAATGTTTACCCTCAATGAGATCCTCTCGCCCCTAACGATTTTTCAGAAATCCTACTAGCCAGAATTACCGACAGAAGCGGTGTTATCAGTACCATTAAATGAAGAACAAAGCACCGACACGTTCTCAGACAATAAAAAGACACTATCTGCATTACAAGGATATTACTTAGACCGCCAGCAAACACGCTGTTTAAGTATCCAATAAAATTGTACTCAGAATCAAAGATAGCGCCTGCTTTCAACGAACCTGTAACTAGCACTTGAACTGCCGCTGAAGCCGCTGTCCAGGTCGCAGCCAACAGGCGACAAGAGTTCATCGGTAGGACCGACGGTGGCCAAGAGTTCATCGACGGATACGTCAGGATGATTTGGAGCTGAATCAACATCGGCACCGACACTTGGCATCAGCATAGCCTCCACGCTGAGATTCAATTCCCCCAATACTCGACGATGACGTGACTGAACTCTTCGTACTTCCTCTGCCAAAAGGTTGCGCCGCGTGCCCTGTGCTCGGCGACATTGTCGACTGTAAAGTAACGAGTGAACCTACTGTTATTATAATTCCATTTATTTGCCCTGCTATCGCTACCCTATCGCAACTGGCCACTGATAACCCTGGTCCCGCAGAAAATCTTCATTCTAAAAGAGCATACATCATCCTGAACAATATCGTGTCTCTCCTAGAGTGAATTGCACTGATAGGATTCTTAGAACGAAGTGAGAAATCACACGTACAGCACAAGGGTTCAAGAGAGTAACGCCAAGTCGCGCAAGACCCTAATTAGAAAAAGACAATTAGCTCTTATCATTGACAATAATAGCTCGACCAAGAAGACGGTACCTGAGTTCAGAGATTTCCTCATAGATATTCTCCTCGGTACCATATCGTGTCACGTAGGTATGACGTTTCAGAGGTTCAGGCTCTCGCAGTGCAGGTTGTTCAGGTAGCAGAGGTCGATGAAGACGACTAGGTCCTGGTTCGTAGTACGCATAAGAGTAGTCCTGATGATGTCGCGTGGAGGACGTAGAAGGACTCGCCTCTACGACGACTGTAGGGTTGATCTGTCCTAGTGGAGGCGGATACGGTGGTGGCGGTGGAAACTCCAGGTTGGCTCGTCGTGGTCCTGGAGCCAGACCTGGAGGACCCGCACCCAGGGACGAGGCCATTGATCATCCTATTCTCATCCTAACGAGATACTCTTGCTTCCTTTTTTCTTCTTCTTCTTAGCTCAATCCTTGGTCGCCATCACTGTAACATTGAAATTATTAATGAGCTTGCATTTTTTTTTCCCCCTTCAATTAAGACTATTTTTCATATATTACTATTCGTCGTTAAACAAAAGCTGGTCGTTGAACTCTCAATTGACAATTGTAATCGTGTAGAAAATTCCTTACTGCCATTAATACTTTTTACTAGGTTTACATTCAACAATTCTTACGGCACTGCGGGTACGTACTATTTACACAGTCTATAAGAGACCATTAAAAGACATTAGCATTATTGAGGCAATAATTGTGTCTGCCGATAAAGGGACCCTATCGTGACTAGTGTACCGGAACCGTATAATGGTACTTGACTAAATTCTTCAAGAGTGTACAGCGTGGATACAAATTTATTCTTCGACTGTAGGAACCTTATAGTATTTGATACACCTTGACGACTGTACGGTTCAAGCGTAACGAA
This sequence comes from Calameuta idolon, assembly GCA_030142285.1. Taxonomy (NCBI): domain Eukaryota; kingdom Metazoa; phylum Arthropoda; class Insecta; order Hymenoptera; family Cephidae; genus Calameuta; species Calameuta idolon. The sequence continues at coordinate 529,462 of JARQSV010000599.1, forward strand.
TGAATATCAGGTTGAGGATTTCGATTGACATTATTCCAAGAAGAATGCATGAACAAAAAATGTCTCCAAAAGACCAAACCCAATTTATCAGTGTCAAGAAGAGTCGGAGAGAAGATTGACCGGCGCAGTGGATCCTGTGTAAGCGGAAGTCGATTGCGGAAGGAGGACACAAAAATCAGAAAGGAAGACCTACAGAGATAAGATATGCCAGTAGATAAGAGTAATAGACAATATAGAGGGAGAAAAAACAGGTGCTCTGAATCAACCAGAAAGGAACAGACCACAGTCTGAAATTATTCTACGCGTCTGGTATCCTGCATGAGAATTTGAGGGTACGGCTTTAAATCGAGCGCTCGACCCTGCCTTAATGACTTCCCTAAGTCAATTATATGGCCGATGCCCGCATCGGCTCATTACTCGTTACGTAAAATGAATTACCGAAGGGACTCCCACGAAAGAGATGATAAGACATAGGAAGACCTTCATGGTTCCATATGTCCAAAAAAGGTTGGAAATTGTAATCAATTAGAGGAAAGGGAAAGGCGTTACGTACTTTATAGAGAATACAAAAACTAGGTAATATTTGGATTTTTTTTTTTTTTCAGAAATTTACAGAAACGTATTTTCATCAAGTCTATTATTTGAATTTCAAAAGTACATTACTGCCTGTAACGACGTATACAAATATCATAGACCACGCTAATTTACAGGTAACTAAATAGAGATTCTCTGATAATCTCTATTTCGAAATAATTTTTTTTTTTTTAGTTTTCTCCGACATCCAATATTTCTCAGATATGTGTATGTATATAACGTCTCAGTCCCTCTGGCTTGTGTCAATGGTCAACGTTTATTATTAGCCTACCGGCAGATGTAGAATGTGCATAAGTATGTATATATTATTAGAAATGATTTTTGAAAAGGAATCGCGCGCAGGGCAAAATATTCAGGGGGGGCCATTTTGTTGCGAGAACGAAATATGCGCCTGGGCCCTTCTAAACGGCGTGTTTTGTCTCGTTACGACGCGGATGGAAGGGCGAGTGGTATTTCTGTTTCGCCGGGCGGAACCCCAAATTACTTTTAAAGGGTCTCCTGGGGCCCTGAGGAGTCTGCTGCTGTCCCATTGGAAGGGACTCTGTCATTTGAAGGACCCGTGCTTCTTATTTTTCCTTTCCTTTTTGTTTTTCTACTCCTCCACTTCACTCTTTCTAAATCCTGCCGGCCACTATGTACAATTCTTCACGGTTGCTTTACGGTAATAATATTACACTGACTTCTCCACGTGTCTCTGGGCTTCCAGTTTTTACAGGAACGTTACGAAAGACGTCGAATTTTGTAATGGCTCCTAGGAAATTTTTCACAATGCCGGTCTTATCTTTTCTCTTGGATCTAAATACTTATAAAGTCTCTTAGAACCATTTCCAAGAGGGTGTCTTCCGTCATACTCAGGTGTGTCAATTCAAACGAACCTATTGAAGTCTTCACGGCTGAACGTGTCTATAACGTTAATACGGTCCTGAACAGAATACTAAGCAGTAAATAGAAGAGTGACTCGTTTCGTGGGTGAGAAACATAAAGGATGCTTCAAAAAGATTGCTCTTTCCCTTCTTTTTATTTGTCGCACCTGCAAGTTGATTCACGATGACTTAAAGTACACGCATAGCATCCTAGTTAATCAAAAGAAGGACTTGTCGCTGTGCTTCTTCTATCTACCTGGATATTCCAATGAAACGGATTTTCTTTCCCCGATCAAACACTAAAGTTAAATTTAGCTACTTCGGCGACGTCACGCGTGGATTTTGAATGTCTGACCGCCAAAAGAACGCACCCGGCACCTGTGACAAACTTCAACGGAACGCGGTTTATACAGCGGCAACAAAAATACTAAGAAAAACTCTCTTGAGGAGACTCACCAGTAACCGTTCCTAGTCCCAAAGGGAAGATTCCACTTGAGCAAGATACATTGCCCACACACAGCGTCAATAAGTAACGGAGTCTCGATTAGTAATGTATTTAACTACTTTAAGTTCTTATTGATAACTGACGAAATTTCCACAGTAAATTAAGGACGGATAACAGGGGTAATTTTCCTCTATTAAATAGTTTGGCGTTCGCCCATTGTTGTAGGCGCGCACGCCCTCTTGGACCGGTCAGCCGTGTAAAGAAGAAGAAGAAGGAAAATCAGAGTAGTAGGATGCTTGCTTTCTCCCTACTCTTTTTCTTACTGTGTACAGTACGAAAACAAATTCTCGTCAAGCACATTCACTTGATAACAATGTCAAACAGCATTAGGAAGCAAACACAGATGTAATTTCTTACTAGGAATTTAGGCACACAACACACCACTGTGGAGACGCTGGAATGGCAAGTCTCGATCCCGATCGATAAAAGATTGCCGCGTTGCTACGACACACTCCCCTCGACGGTTCGGACTGCACTGGTTGTTGACTGAGACGCGAACCGACCGCGCCGCCTTGCGGACACTCAACTGAGTCTCGTAGTATCGTTCGGCTAAACTCGCCAAGACTCGCGTCCCATTGTTTCGGGATCGGAACGGCACCAGAACTTCACGACACGAAAAGGTTATGGGTTAAAGGTACTCTCACACTGAATTATATACAGTTTTAGATGTCCATAGACACTTATTGATGCTGCACACGAGCATAGACGATACGGTTATACCTGAGAATTCTCTCTTGAAACGAATGCATCTGTGACGGCAATTTAAACGAAGCAGCAGACTCGACGCTGGTTCGACAATTGACTTCGGCGGTTTAGCTAGAAGTGAGGGTGTAATGGCGTCAGAATGCAACGACTTACCTATGTTCTTTTTTTACAAATTACATTATAAATTAATCTTACACGAGTGTTATGTTATAGAATTTTCATCGATTGTTGAATAAGAATGTTTAAATCATTGAAGGAGCTTTGTGTTTTTAAAAAATCGTTGGTTCTTGTGGAATTTTTGAATTTGGTTATAGATAAGGTCTTTTTTTGAGTATCTCTTGAATGAAAGAGAACAAAATATCTACTCGTTACTGAGTTTAAATTAATCATAAACAATGCTTGTGCTTCCGATGATGTCACGTACTGAGGTATTTAAGCGACCTGTTAATCTTGCTGGTTCGCGTATGCGAGTAGAGAGGATTAGAGAGAATAAGAAACTGTGGAATTGATTTAGAACTGAGGTTCCGCTGATTTATCATCTTGACTCTATGTGGAAAGTTCGTATATTCCTTCCCTCGCACTACGCAAGATTAATTGACAGTAGATCGTGGATCCAAGGGTGTTATAATCTTTGGAAAATCAAAAGGAGACTATATTCACTTTCAAGTGCATCAGGTGAAAGGGTCCGGAATGCCGTTTTGCTGGTAGATAAGGAAGCGTCGCTCACGTATAGAACGAGCTCGAAGACTAATTCAAGTTTCCCGCTGTTTGGGAAGAATTAATTATTCTGATACGCCTGTTACGATGATTTGTGCGACATCTTGCCGTGGGAATATGATGAAATTACGAATAAATTCTAGAGAAAGTATCCATTGGTACAGCCAGCTTCAATGTTTTCTAACACTAACGTAAGTCTTATTTAAATTTTTACAGAGTACTCCGATTGTTGTCGTCAATTTATTAAATAAATTGATACAGCAATTTTCAAATATAATAATGATAAGAACAATATTCGGTGTTCAGCATCTGCTGACACAGCATTGTCAGAGAACGTTGCTCCAAGGCCCAACTGCATGGAAATATAAATTGTTACTTATATTCGTTGCAGTAAATCTAATAAATATATATTTTCAATTTACGTATTTCGTTTCAATATCAAGTGTGCCCTATCAGGAGAATATGATAACAGTATAATTTAAAAATAATGCAATAAGATGCATCGATAAGGTCTACGAAATTTTCGTTTGATTCAAATAAGTTTTAAATACCTTCTAACCCATTATAACATCCTAATTTTAACTTTGATTCTGTACCGGAAAATCTTAAAACTGACGTACTTTCCGGTAGAGACACCGAGAGGTATCGTGCCACTTCCTTCGCAGTAATGCTCGCTTGATACAGAACTCAATTTTAGGCCGTAAAATTCCAAAACTCTGTTTCATGCCATTGGATCCATTCATCGTAACAGCGTCATCTCCTAATCGTTTATGTTCTCCCGATAGAGAGTTCGATTTTAGGCCGTAAAATTTCGAACTACACAGGACTTTCCTGTAGAGCCGTGTAGCGGAACTGCATGCCACTTCCTAGCCCCTGATGTTTCACTAATAGTAAACTCGATTTTCGATGGCAAAATCATCGACGCTCTCTGAATATTTCTCTCGATACCGATGTATTTTTTAGTATTTATTCAATACGACAACAGCAACAATGAATGCGCACTGGAGAGCATCAACAGTTGCATCATCACGTCTGTTACTTTAATTACGTAATTTAAGAATACGTTAAAGAGACACGCAATAATACAATTAAGTGGAGGCCCACTGCGAGCTGCCCGAGCTGCGAGAGCTCATCAACGATTCAAAAATTATTTCTTATTTATAAATTTCAAATCCTAAGCTTGTATATTTAATTAACGACTTGGTAAGCTATAAAATTTTTAAATAAAAGATTCTCCTCATCTACCTTCCTCGTAAGAAAATGTCATTTCAAATTCTTTATTTTATTTAACGTAATTCTATTACCCATGCAACGAAGCGTATTGAAACTTAAAAGAAAAAGTAAAAAGTACTGTTCGTTCATCGGTCGGTAAAGCAGGAATCCCATTGCTCCGGAGCAAGTCAGTTGTGCATCGTAAGTTCGTCAGTCTATCGTAGTTGTATTCAAATAATTAAAATAACGTTTCTGACCCAATAGTGTTTTCTGCCAATAGTATATTTTAGTTTACAGTACCTCCATCCATATCCCTTCATCTTCCATTATTCTCTGAACGATCAGACAGACATACCATGGAAAAGGCATAAAATTCTAGCAGGTTAAAGAAATTATTCCAAGGGACGATGGGTCTGTGCATCATGACAGAAGCGGAAGGATCGTCCTATTGGTTGGAATTCAACCAATCAGCTGCACGATATGGAATGTCAAGGGAGTTCGAAAGAGGATTTTGCCCAATGGCAGTGACTGGACAATTTGAAATGACGTTTTCTTACGAGGTAGGTAGAAGAGAAGAACTTTTTATTTAAACACCTCATACCTTGCCGAGTCGTTAATTTAATCTACAAGTTTAGGATTTAAAATTTATAAACAAAGAATTTTTAAATCGTTCATGAGCTCTCAAGTTGGCGGGCGCCCAGCGTGCAGTTAACCTCTAGTATACATACATACATACATATAGTATACGTAATGGATGAAATGTGTTTATCAAAATGCAGACTTCCGTCTTATGATAATGATATTGATAAAGAAATCTGCGTAAATGAATATTTTTTTTTCATAAGGCTAAACAAGATGTATAGTCGGTTCACGAGTTCAATGTACTTTTTTTTTACAGTTATCGTGCAATACAATCCTTGATGAAATAGCACATAGTTTTCTACGAAATTACATAAATATGTGCTGAAACAGGAAAAAATATATCTAGCGCAAAATCATAGGTATGCATAAGTTTTAGCAAACATTTTATACAGTGACAAGGCAGTCGGTGTTTTTAATTTAAAAGAAGAAGAAAAATCAAATTCCTAAACCGACTATGTATCCCTATGATTTACAATGTGAGAAATGTCAAAGTCGAAATATTATATCGGCGCCACCAAAAAACGTGAATGACGCAGGAATAATTTTATTTAAATAATCACCAAGAAATGCAGTTATTTTCGGTTTATATTGTCAAGCGAATGATTAAATTTATCTTTGCTCTCAGGATTCTTTGGGTTATCATGGTATAATATGCAAGAATTGTGATAAAATTATCTATTGTTGATATTACCTTGCTCCGCGAGAGAATAATAATTTTATTTAAATAATCGCCAAGAAATATAGGTTTCTATTTGGTTCAAATTGTCTAGCGAATTATTGAATGTATCTTTGATCTCAGGATTCTTTGGGTTATCATGGTACATACGAGAATTGCGATAAAAGTATATTTTTTATGTTACCTCTGATTTTTTATCGGCCAATTATAAACGTTCACCGTCAAAATACCATTTATTAGATAAAAATGATCTCATTCTTAAAAAATATTTGTCATCGCCAAAGTCTTTATCAGTATCAGTAGTTATCACTAGATAAAGAAAATTAAAGTAAAAATTGTTAAACTATAGACTTTTTGACTCTATAAAACTGATGCACCTAGCCTTTCACATAGACTACTGGAAAAGCCGGGTTATCACTTAAGCTGTCAATTCCAGTTATTTATACAGGGTTATTCGAAAGTAATACACTTACTGTTAGTACAGTAAATCCGCTTATTTGATCTGTAGAGTATAATCAATGATACAATAATCATGAATAATCACACATAGTGATTATTCACAAAGCAATATTGAATGGACAAATTTTATCAAGAATTCTTATTACCAAATTGGCCCCGAAAATATTTTGGCAACTCAGCTGTTTGTTAGGTCTAGATGATAATATAGCCTGATCTGCAAACGAGGTTGGGGGTTATCATTATCTCTGCTTACGAGAGCTGCAATGTTGAGTTTAACTATTTTGCCTTGCATTAGCCAGTATCAGTTTGCTTCTTGACAAGAGACACTGCAGAATATTGAAGTTCGTGCATTACCAGTTGTCATACTGTTTCGCCTAAAACCGATAATTTGAATTAGAAAAATAATTGCAGGACCATTTTTAGATTTTGAAATTTTAATTTAACAGAGAAACCATACCTACCAATATGTCATACGGTTGGAAGGAACACGCAGTGGAGCTGGAACCACCAACGGAGCTTTTGAAGCCATTGCAAGTTCCGGTTAAGACGTTAATGGCACCAGGACCCAGTAATTATTCAGAAAGAGTCCTGAAGGCTTTGCAGCACCAACTCCTAGGTCACTTGCATCCGGAAACCCTAAAGGTAATATCAGTGCGTTCACATAGATTATGATTCAAATAAGAATTTTTGTCTATTATACCTTTTCAGTTGATGGATGAGATTAAGGCGGGTCTTCAATATGCCTTTCAAACAAAAAATACCTTAACGTTAGCCATTAGTGCTTCAGGACACGCAGGCATGGAAGCCTCACTAGGCAATATTCTTGAACCTGGTGAAACCGTCCTTATAATCAAATCTGGAGAGTGGGGTAGTCGTGCAGCGAACATGTCAACAAGACTAGGAGCACACGTGAGTGATTGCTGAGTGTAAAGTTGTGACAGTTGACAATACATACACGTATACTGGAGTAGGTAGAATTTCTGGAGACGGAACTAGGGGTACCAGCCACCCTGGCTGATCTGGAAGCGGCTCTGCAGAGACATCATCCTACAGTAATTTTTCTAGCACACGCTGAATCATCTACAGGAATGAAACAACCTGTGGAAGGTATCGGTCCACTGGCTCATAGGTGAGATTGCATTAATATTATTATTAATATCAATTTAATAAAAGTGTTACGTAGTTCTAAACCTTTTCAGGTACGGAGCTCTTCTGATAGTGGATACTGTAGCATCCTTAGGTGGCGAACCGTTTTACGCCGACAGTTGGGCAGTGGACGTGGTTTATACAGGAAGTCAAAAGGTCCTGGGAGCACCACCAGGAATCACTCCAATTTCCTTTAGCCCCGCTGCCGAGTAAGTAGACATGGACAAAGTCGTATTAGAGGACGTGACAGGATCTCCTGGGTAAAAGCATTAAGTCATCGACTACCTAGATTGCATACCGAATCGATTCTGAGTTCATCCAAGCCTCTTTGATGACTCCGATGATGTCTCAGCGTGCGCTGCTCTGCATACTTATAAGATCCTATTGCGTATCATTTCTGCGACTTAATTAGACCTGAATATGTCAGTCGTCTGCTGAATCGTTCGTGTTCAGGATTCAATTGTAAATATTCTTTAATCAGAAAGAAGATATTCCAGCGTCGTACACCAGTCCCGGTATTCTATTGGGATATGACAATCCTTGGAAGATATTGGGGATGCTTCGATGGGCCCAGGGTATATCATCATACCATAAGTGCCACTATGGTCTATGGACTTCGAGAAGGCCTGGCACAGCTGGCTGAGGAGACCCTTCCGGTATCCTGGATGAGACACAAGGCCGCCGCGTTGAGACTGGAGGAAGGTCTTCGTAGACGCGGATTGGAATTATATATAGCTAATCCGCAGCATCGTCTGGTTACGATCGTGCCGATAAAAATTCCTGAGAATATTGAATTCAATCTGGTTATCGAAGAAGCCATGAGAAAGTAATAACACTAATATGATTTCACGTACAAAGAACTGCCATTGAAAAATATCCGTCTTATTAAACGTGTATACTTTTTTGTTTCCAGGCATAAGGTTGAACTTGCAGGTGGTCTTGGGCCGACCTCAGGTAAAATCATGAGGGTGGGATTGATGGGAGTGAACGCTACTCCTCGACATGTAGATCTGCTCTTGAACGCACTGGACGATGGACTTAGATACGCTCGGCTTGTTAAAAAATCAAAAATCTAATGAAATACGAATATCATTCCAAAAGCAGTGCAACACGTGTTATAAGTATTTCTAAAATTACTATAAAATCTATCAGAGTAAAATTGTTAAAAAAATGTGATACGAGATTATCGTGGAACGATTAAAAATAAATGTATGTAAGAGATAAGAAAATGTGATCCTCCCGCCGTATCAACGCCGTAACTCATACCAAAGAAAATAGTCGCTGCAAGTCTGGTTGCAGTCGGACAGGCGCATCCCTCAGTACTTCGTATTGCCATTTAACAGGCGCAGCGCGTAAACCGTGAGATTCAGCCACATTAAATTGTCTGTTAACGATTTAACGATTAAAAAAAAAAAAGTAAAAATTGCCAATTGATTTTGCCAATAACGCGTACATTAAATTTCATTTATTTATGGAAAATACTGAAATCGGTATACACATCCTTCTAACATATAATAGCGTATTCGCGTAAGATACCGTTACGATTTATTACATTATTAGCAATATCAACAAGGTACATTAATTAATTATCTCGATATAATGCAGTTACGATGAGCTAAGTTTCGTAGATAAAATATATAATTCGATATTAATAATCGTTTAATTGATAACGTTTTGGCACAGTATAGAATAGCATCGGTTTCCCTTAAGATTCAACGTGTAGTTTCAATCATTCTTGTCATATTCTCACCTTCTCTCTCTCTCTCTCTCACTCTTTCTCTCTCTTCCTCTCTTTATTTCTTACCTTCTATCATTCCCTCACTCTTTCCCTTTCACGCACCCATTCTCTCAAATCATATTCTCTCTCGCTCACACGTATTACTCGCAACCTCTCCGCTACACGTTCGCAAACAAAAAATACAAAAGTCTTAACAGTTATCGCGTTCATATAAAAAAAAATTTTTTCGCCATGCCCCCACGGCTAGAAGCCATCATCCGCGTCATCAGCGTCATCCCCACTTCATCGATTCAGAACATAACAAGTGCGGGTGTGCTTAACGTGTATATTAATATCATAAGTCCTCAGGCCGTGCGGGCAGCTGAAGTAACATTAATAGTACAATAATAATAATAATAATATAATAATATAATAATAATAATAATAATAATAATAAACTATCGTTAATGCGTATGTATGTACAAGTTATTCATAATCAATTTTTCTAGCCTAGCAAAGACGAGTAAGGCTGACTGCGCGGATGACAAAGGCACTTATAGCATTTGATCATTTGCCAATCAATTACGACTTATGTTAAGAAGAAAGGTCAGAAACCCTTTAGAAAAAATATATATATATAATATATATGTAGACCGACCGTCAATCGTGTGCCGTCCCTCCTCGGAGAGAAGACCTTCTCTGCTGGCCATCCGAACTTCCCGGCTCCTTCATTTAGACTAGACGACGATGCAGACGCATTTCTTAATTCTCTTTACACTCTGCACGCAGATAATTTTCCCTTTTTTTTGCGCAATTCTCGTCCCCCATACATTTTTTCATTCTCTCTGGCATTTCACGTACTTTCTATTATCTCGCGCTCTCTCTCTCTCTCTCCCTCTCTCTCTGATTTCGCGTACATCCAAATTGCGAATGTAGTTCGAACGCTGGTCGTTAATACCTAGACTGTCGCGTCCTATACGATTACGTTAACTTAAAAGCTACTAATAAATACATTGAGTAGTGATAAACTTATTAAATAGGCTCGAATAATAAAATAAAAATTGATAATACAGATCGGTACAGTACGAATCTTTAAAAACCCTGGCCAACGTTTCGCGAGGGTGTAGGAAGAAAGTGAGAGTGAAAGTTGGCTAAGGGAAGAAAGCAGGTTAATAAAGAGGATCCATGGGTAGTGAAAGATAGTGAAAAGAGGGAGAAAGAAAATAAAAGTGATATTCGCATTGGGCCAGGGTCAGAGGTTGTCCTCGCGAGTACCGGCCTTGAGTAAGGCACGTAGAAGAGTGGCAATGGTGCATGGCGGTAATTAATTAGAGGGTCGATTCGCGATTGATGATTAAACGGTAATTAGTCGACGGAAGACAAGAGACGGGTCGCGGTTTTGTTAGCGCGACGGATATGGACGAATGGGCGTCGCGACGAAAGCCTGGGACGTCGTCGTCAAGGTTCTTCAGTCTTCTTTGGTTGATGGGTAACTTGGTAGAGTAGAAAATTGTGCTGATGATTTTTACTTTTCATTCTCTTTTTTTTTTTCACTAGCGGGAAGTTGACTGCTGGTCGATATCCAACAGGATGATTTTATTTTCCTTATCTCGTAATCAGCCACTCGATTAAAGCTGATCCGATACTGCTGCTTGTTGATCTGGTACTGTTCCTGCTTATGTTGCTCTTCGCTCAGTTATTCCTGCTGCTGCTGCTACTGGTGGGAGTAAAGGGTGGGTTTCCTACAAGTGGCCGACGGGGCCGCAGTCGAATCGCCGGCTTCCGTTCTCCTTCTCGCTAATTAAAGCCAATTGATTAATGAACGTCTGCGGACCCATCCGAGCCGAAGTCGGATCGATCCGTCCTGGTACGTGGCGGAGCGATCTTGTCATGGTGGCAAGTCTGGAGTGGAGAACATCATGGCTCAGCTTAGTTCACGAGGTGTCACCGAGTGCTTCCCGTGATGCTGGTGCTGATGCTGATGCTGATGTTGCCTATGATGACGACGTGCACGTCGACATTGACTCGTGCAGCAGTCGTCGGTCTCCGCTATTAAACCGCCACGTCGTAGCTGCTGGGCTATGCTGTTGCACAACGACCTGGGACAACGTTTCCTGTCGCACCTAACCTCACCGTTCTGTAATCAAACATACAGCACTGATCAGACCATGCATTTCGTATAATTAATTGTCAGGAACATGAATACACTTATGATTACTTCCAAAACAGTTTATCCAGAGGAACACGAAATGAGACAACCGTCCCTCAATGGGTCCTCTAGAGGACGCGACCCAACGCTACGTCTTCGGACTGACATTGAGACGTGGAAATTTCTGCCTTATCGGACTGCTAGATTACTCGTGTTTATCGGCAGGCATCGTGTGTGCATGTGGATTACACGGTTTAATCCCCTGCGAACCGACTGGGAAGTGTGTAGGCAATGTGCGCAACGCAGCATCCCGTTGTCGCTCCGTTACTGTTTACGGTGTATATTTCTGTCTGTGACCGTAACGTCACGCAAACGCCGCGAGACGCTGAATAGGCATTTGTCGTGGGTAAGGGCTTGAGACAAGAAGAGAAATTCTCATGGTATCAGCCTTCAGGGATAGGTCAATTAGCAACATAGGAAGTAATAGATTTGATAAGGTATCAGTTTACCTTGCATCGACACTTGACGCACTTCATCTCGCCATGGGAATGCACTCGAGGATGCCACTCCTTTCCATTCTCGTAGGGACCACCCAGAGGATACTTGCAGCCACCTGCGGCTAAGATCTCCTCGGATGACCTCTTGGTTGACGCTGCTGCTTCATCCCTGGGTAACATGTCTCCTATGGTACCGGTTACTGGGATAACTGTTGGACATTGCCTGCAGCAAGCTTTTTTGTCTGGTCTGAATGCTAATTTCTGGTCGCAGTCCAGTGTCGGGCACTGTACCCTGGGGCATTTGACCTCTAGAGTACTTGGCTGCAAATCAGTGAAAATACGTTAAATATTGTTGATAAGCTTTATTAATCAATAGAATTAGACAGATTGAGAGACTTACGTCGCAGGTGCACACGGCACAGGTATCGAATCCTGCAGGAGGCAAATAAGGGTGCCAACTGGCTCCTGCTAAATGAAATTGACCAGCCAGTGTGCAGCCCTTGGTCGTAGACGTGATGTTCTTGGTACCGTTACTGTTGCCTATGATAATTTCCACCATTTTTATGAATTTTATAAGCATCCCTACTCCGTTAGAAAATTAATGACTACGTAGTGAATACTTACTGGAGCAAATGGGACAGCAGTGTTCAGGACCAGCCTTAACTTGCTGCGAAGGCGGACATGATAATGGTGGACAAGGTACAGGATCGCAGTGTGCCCTTCCTCTGTAACAGTGACACATGGAGCAAGGATCCAAATTCGCCGTCCATTGGGTACCCTCCTCGTAGAACCTGGTCTCATGGAAACAAGCGCCCATGTCGAATTCCGACCTGGGTGGCTGAAGGTTGTAAGCCACTACGGATGCTACGTCATTGTCCGCATAGTGTGGCAAACAGCTTAGAGGTACTCTGGTCTTGAAAGAGGTCTTCAGGAGTCTTCCGGTATCCTTATCAGCTACTTCAAGGAAACCGATACCAGACTCGATCCTGTACAACTCCACAGGCGAAAGACCAGTGACCGAACCTCCCAAAACAGTACCAGTGAACTCTTCCAGGAGTCTCCTGTATACCGGTGCACCCTGAGCCAACAGAGGTACAGTCTCGAGGTACAGTTTAAGAGGTTTGTCAGTGGACAATCCTGATATTTCAAGTTCATAATGTAGAGCACAGTCCAGATCGATAGCTGCCCAGACCAAGCCTGTGGGTCCATTCGAGACAGGTTCCTGCTCAAAGCGACGAAGAAGAACCGGCGCTGCTGTGTCTCTGGCATCAGCAACTGGTCTCTGTACAAGACGTCCACGTAGCAGCGAACCCAGATGCGAAGCAGCTACCACTGACAGCTCTCCCTTGAAAAGAGGCTCCAGAAGACGAGGACCTGGTCGCTCCAATGATCCATTGGCAAAGTTACCAAACAAAGACGGTGTCAGATCCTCCAATTCCAGACGACGTTTCCCACCTTCGTCCACTAGAGTAACCAGAGGACTCTCTTCCTCCAAACCCACCAGGTTGACTCCGTATCTGAAACAAAATGACTTTTTTACGTTTCGACTAACCTAGAGGAACGAACACTTATCACTGATCATAAAGTGTTTCTTGTACCTCAAGGCTCCAGTGCGGTCTAAGAAAGCCCAAGCTAGACCAGCAGCAGTGGATGGGCTCTCGCTGGACAAAAGTGTCTGGTACATGTCGCAGGTTACCCTGGGACCGACGACACCGCTGAGTCTCAACGCCTGAGGATCCTTTTTGGACATTATACTGATCACGAGTTTTCCTCTTGTGAGTAACCTAAGATCAGCTCCAGATAAGGCACTTCGGACTTCGCCAACGTTGAGTTCGTTCGATGGTTTCTTAACGAAGATCTCCTCCCGCAGTACAACATAATCCTTATCCAAATGATCCAGTTGCACGACAATAGGAACCTCAGCTACGTCGTTCGGAAGAAAGACTCCATTAAAGACAAGAGATATATGCACCGACGGAGCAGAGGCTGAGGATGCAGAGACAATGGCAGTAGCACCAGCACCATCCATGAGTGATCTGTCTACTCCCAAGGTGGGTTCCAAAAGTGCCGAAAACTGTTCCGACGACAGTGCCCTGTACCTGGCCAACTGTCCAGTCAAGGTAGCCGAAGGTTCCCAGCTAAGAGCCACGTGAAGTCGCTCCTCCCGAAGAAGCTTTCTATAGTCTCTCGGTACTCTCCTCCATACACCACACAATTTCCCCGTGGCATTCTGATACACGCCACCCACAGGATTGATGGTCTGTTCCTCGAGGATGCTACCGGAAGTGTCGACGAATTGCAGACTTCTGGGTCTGGGCGTGGACGCCGACAGATAGAACGAATAATAGAGATTCTTTCGGTGAAAGGTGAAGCGACCAGTAGCCAGGTAATTGTAAGCATTGTTGAAAGCCGAGGAGGGCGTCAGGTCGTCCCGACGTAGAGGAAGCGAGGTGCGACCGGAGAGCAAAGTGGCAAAGTCTGGAAACGTATACGCGGTCACATTCGAATCTCAGCGAATTCTCAGGCTTATGTACGTGGGGGTCGCCGCTCCATGAGAGCAAGGCCTTAATGCTACTCACGTTTCAGGCTGCGCTCCTCCTCATCCGTCGTTAGCTGCGCAGGTAGATCCTGAGCGATGTCCATGCCTGAAAGAAGAACAGGAAGAGGTTGGAACGTGAGAAGAAGAGAAGATAGAGTCGAGATAGATTAGGAAAGAGTGGTCCAAGAGGACAAGAAGAGAAGAATCCCCTCCCTAATCCCCCCCCGGCTCTCACCGCTTCCTCCCCTCTTCCTCTATCGGGGTTAAATTATCATGGCGGACTAGAGCAAAGTAGATTAGGTACCCAGTGGACGAGGTAAGACGAGAGGAGCGGAGTAGGTGGTGGGTGATCGTGAAAGTGGGAGCTGGACGAGGAGGTTGAGGATGTGGAGGATGAGGAAGATAGCAGCAGTCGCCAGGAGAGCCATTCGGCCCGTCTGCCGGCCAATAAACAATACGAGTAAGAGAGGAAAGAGTCGACTGGCGCCGGGCGTCGCTGCTTTGAATGTTGCCTTTATGGCGGCGGCTGGTCGAGGCTAGGTGGCTTCTGCCCCAAGAGTGAGAGAGAGCATACGATCGAGAGAGAGGCGAATTGAGAAAGAGACAGAGAGAGGGGGGGGGGGATGGGAAGGCGGAGAAAAGAGATAGAGCAAACTCGAGTTTCAAATTGTAAGGCAAAAGAAGCGAAACTCGGCCGTCGTCAATGTGGCGCTGCCGTGTCAGAAAATACAAGCCTGACCTTATGCCCGGTTCCATTAGTAAGTGACATTAGAATCGGACGTGAAGAATGACGGATCCCAGCGACCCTGTACGCTCACGTCCAGACGAGGCCATTAGACGTCGCTGGCTTAACCTCCGTCCGTCATTTACCCATTGACAATTTGGAAATGACCCCCAGCTCAATGTCCCGACTGTTCGTCGTTCTGACAGTCCAGTGGAATTTTACATAACCAAAATAGTCCGAGTAACGTATTACGAGCGTCCACTAAAGTGCTAGAGACACGTCAGACACTAAGAATATTTCAAAGAGACCAATTCCTCGGTATAGCGAGTTACATTTACGATACCATAATGGCGGCTTGGCCAAGTGCTATGTCGACCAATGGAACTCATATTGTAATGCAACTCTCTTTGCCGCGTCCCAATAGGGCGAAACCCCCCCCCGTGAACGGAGTCAAAGTACTTGAGCAACTTGTCCGGTACGTCATGTCGGATAGCATGACCTTAGTCCAAGAGCAACGTCGAGGATCCAAGATTCAAATGGATCTCACGAGATTCTCAAGTGGAGAACGTCGATTGAAATGGATCGTAATGGATTGTAATGGCAATGTACGGCGGCACGGAGGTACACCCGAGAATCTTTCTCTCCTTCTTCTTTCTTTGCGTTTATCGCCATCCCCCCCCCCCCCCGCTCCCCTTCCCCCCCGCGTTACCCGCGCACTGACCGACGTCGAGACGGCTGACCGCACGCTGATTTCTTCTACTTCGACCTCAGGGCCGGCTCCCTGATTCCACTGCGTTATGCCCGATCATTACGTATGCTAATATTTACATTTAGATTGCGCGGCTTAATCGAAGTGACGCCATGCGGTAATATAGCCGGCGCCATGGCGCTAAATCGTGGCGCCCGCTCTCTCCCTCCACCTCCTCTCCCCTCTCTCTCTCTCTCTCCTGCCATTCTCATAATTTCCTCCCTCGCGTATTTATCGCTCCCTCTCCCTCTCGTGCTTCGAGCCTGTTACGTTGGCGCTATACGTTATACACATTATGCATTGCATGAACAACTAGATGGCTTTGCCTTACTCCTTGCCAGATGCACGTTAATACGCAGCGTGTCTCGCAATTTTTTTTTTTTTTTTCTAACCCAAAACGGACGACGATTTATTTTTCACCGAAAAATTTCCACACTGTTTCGTGCGATCCACTTAAATTTTTTTCTTCTCTGTTTTTTTTCCTATCAAATTCCATTAGTCATATGCTGACTATTATACGACGTATATTTTGAATTTGTGCGAGCTGGAATTTTCAGGCACACAGAAAACACGTGATGCCCTAGGCGTCGCTACGGCGCCACGAATTTGATTCTACGACAATTTCACGTGATCAAATATATATATATATATATTTTTTTTTGAAGGACACAAATATTTTTCGGCATTCGAATATCGGCCACGGATGCCATTACGAATACAGGTGGGATCAAGATGGATCGAGCGTGTCGGCAGTTATTGATTATCGACCATAACGTGTGATTAGCTTACCGATAGAGCGGCACGATTATTACCGTGACATTCGTGATAAGAGTAAGCGATTAATAGTCGTAAGGAAAAAAAAAAAGAGAGAAGAAACCTAATAAAAAAAAAAATCTTCCAAAAATCATACCCCACCAACGGCACTGAAGTGATAAAAAAAAAAAGAACTTACTGAAATCACCAGGACATGATTTACAGCATCTTCCCGGTAGCAGCAGGGGTTCCTCGCAATTAGGCTTGGGACATTCGTTTTTAATATTGCGACACTGTACCCTGGCGACGATACGTCTTTTCTTCTGTATCTGTAATCAGACAATTTAATGGGTCAATTAAATGATTAATTAGATACGCGTCTTTCATGTACGTGTCTCATAAAGTATCAAATGCTTATACATATAATTTATATCAGAATTATATAAATATATATATATATACCGTATATACATATATATATATATATATCGTTATACATGCCAAGGTATATCGTATCGCTTACACAGGTACGGAAATACGCGCGTGCGGTCTTCCTGAGAGCAAAAGACCGTCCCTCTCGAAGTTCTGACTCAGCAAAGCAACTCGTTCCCTCATCCCCAGGGAACCCGAACCTATCAATAGATCCTCATACGCGAAGCGCGTCTGTCATTCCTCGAACTTCTAAAAATACACGAGAGCAACTTCTCCACCCGTACTCCTCCTCCTCAGCCTCCTATAGCGCGTACAGCGTGACTTACGATCGGTGCAATGCCACCGACAGTCACGGAAACAAGTCTATATAATCGAATATACTGCGTATACAGTAACACAATAAAACCAGCTGATCAGTCCAGCCTATATGTATATCGCCTATAAACGAGCACCACCCAAACCCATGAGAATTGACGACATCGAAGCGACGCAGATATGCAGATGCAACTGCAATAAAATTGCATAATTAAATCATTGAAGAAAATTTTTTAATCCAATAACGCCCGGTAGTCGAGAACCTATATGCGTCGAATCGTTGGTACCCGATATATATATACACATATATATACATATATGTCAAATGTGAAATAAAATACATAAAACATTTGATTATCATTCAATTGCGTCAATGATCACGATAACGTCGTATACCATGTGTACAGAAGTTACGATTACGTTTATAAGCGACCGGCAGCAAGTGGCGGACGATTAGTGAAGTAGAGTGAGAATCAAGTGGGCAAGTGGTTCAGCCCGTGGTCCAGTCAGACGGTGATCGTGCGAAGCACGGTGGGTAATTATTGTTTCCGGCCGTGGCGCCGTCCTGTTGCGTCCTCGTGCGTCGGTGAAGGAGGGCGGCGTAGGCGTCGTGGGAACGGTGGGGTCACCGGAAGTGTACGATAGCTCGAGGGGGCCCTCTTTTGACTATCGAGTGTCTCGTACGAGCAGCGTAGGTGGGATCGGCATCGGGATGGATACGACGGGTATAACCAGAGGATAACAAGATGGTCATCTTACGTTGACGGTCTTGGCGAGTGGAGCGTGGATGCTGCCGATGCCTTAAGAAGAAATTGTAACCGTGGGTCGTTTTAGTACGTGAGACGCATCGGTGTATCGGATGTGGGTGGAAAAAATCGAAGGATTTCACCATGGCGCAGCATCTCGTGTAACGTGATGAGTTTGGTAAAAAAGATTGTAGATACAGATAAATCGTGTGTATACGTATACATGTATACACTGTCGAGAGAAGATTAGGATTTCTTTATCACAAAAAAAAAAAAAAAAAAAAACTTGACCCCGGTAGAAAATGTTGGTATCTTTTATTGCTGAGAATATAACAGGGTGGTCTATAAAAAAGTGAAAAGGATTGAAATGCACTATTTTATTATACAGTTGATAAGTGGGAGGTTCAGGTACATATTGTATGCCAATGACGTAATTATTTAGTCTTTTTATTTCTATAAGAAGGGGATATAATTTGATATCGGATATACCAATTGAGCAGTGTTGCATATATGTACGGTGAGGTTGACCGAGGATGACACCGGGTCCAAGAGTTGGATGCTGAGGGTATTGGGAGGATAATATCGTACGAGCTACCACCGACAATGGCGACCGGCCGTAAATCGCTCGGGGACACCGGGAGATTCAGGGGAATTACGGGATTATGGGATTAGAAGATGGGAAGAGACGCGTATCGCTTTGGGTTGGCCGCCGGTCTGTCTCGCTGGGTACGGGAGTGGGATTAGAAAGCACGTCAAGTCACCACGGGTCACGTCACCCAGATCAAGATTTACCCGTGGACCGGTGGCTCCTCTATGCCTCGTTCACGTATGTCTGTATGCCGCGACGCCGACATACAGCCTCGCCCAAAACCACCACCCACGTATACCGGTGCGTTCTCATTAATCTCGCATCGATTAAGACTGAAGACACGTGACTTGGTAGGGATAGGCTAGATTCGTTCGAGACCGATAAAATTTGTAAATCAATGAAAGTGATATAAAATAATATTTTTTTTATCGAAAAATTTATAAATTTTTTTAGACAATTTTTTTTTTTGGTCTGAAAAAGTGCATCGTCGACTGGAGAGAAAGTACGGGACACCGTGTATGCACTGTAGAAAGGTGCAATGACTTTTGTACGGCACGGTACAGGTTTCCCGTATAGATCGTAGTGGCGACGACCGCTCGTAAAAGTCGTGCGGTCGGAGCCGGTACATAGAAACGAACGTAAAGGCATATGCGAGAGGGAAGAGGAAGAAAAGAGGATTGAGCGTCGAGCGAGGTGGAGCTGGCATGAGCCAAGGGGTCGATAGGTCAGACGTGTCTGTCCGGACGGGCTGAATCGAAACGACCTGTATAATCGACATGGACAAAAGAGACCTAGGAATGGAAACGAGTAGCGGCGTTCGTAAAAGTGATAAAAGCGACTCACCGGGATGCACTCGCACTTGATGCAGTACATAACACCGAAGGGAGGTCCCAGATCGGCGAACCAGGTCGATCCAAGCTCTCGTATCTGCTTGCCGAAGGTGCATTCTGAAAGTGTACAAAAAAAAATCCTATAAATATGATCGCGAGATAAAATTTTTTGTAAATATCAAAATTAGCCTAAAATTCAATAACGACTTCGAGAGTGACTCAAAATATACCGGGAAAAAAAAAAAAAATCAAAACAACCCCCAAAACGAAATAATCGAACAAACCCATCGACTTCGAGAGGCTAAAGCCGAGCACGTAAAGGATACCCAAACGCGTTACGCTAATTGCCTATGCATCGCGCATCGTGGAAACTGCCGGGACGCGGCTGAATATCAAAACGGTTACGCACTCCTTTGCCCTTAGTAAACCGAGACATATTTTATTCATTCGACTCGTCCCGGATTCTAGGAACGAGCAGCACCGATTTCCAGAACGACGGGAAACGGCACCCTCGGGAAGATACAAGAAATGAACTACATACATAGACCCGAGGACCTGAAAGTTCCGACCATACGTTAACCCACATACATAAAGAGATCCTCGACCTCGGATTTGAAAAATGCATCCCCCACCTACAAATTTCTTTCAAATTGCATAATGCATTTGACTACTAAAATAAAAGTGCCAAAAGAAATATAATTTTTCATCTGACCCAAATCCATCCCCACCACTCCTCCTCGCCCACTCTCGCATTCTAGCAGTATCTGCCCGTGTCGCACATGTGCAGTCAATGCATTCGGATATACAAGTGCAGCTTAGCAGTTGCATCGGCTGCACTGCAAAGCAAGTAGGCATTCGAGTACTCCGGTAGATATTCGAGTCGAGTGTCCGAGGTATAAAATTTTTGTCGATGCAACGAGGTCGTTGCGCCCATGTGCGGCTCGCGCCGGCAAATTCTTTTCGGCGACGAGTAGGCGTATTTCATCGGGAAATAATTTTGCTGCGAGGCCGACGATAATTCACATAGCAGGAGCGTAGAAGCCGGTGACCGCGCTAACGTTATACGTACACCCGGGCGTCGTCTCCTGCGGGTCGCTCTCGCCTATATACAAGTAAATACCTCTATATGGGATATGCTGTACAGTATCTATACATATATATACTAAGTATCCAGCTACAACGCGAGAAGCCCGCACGACTCGTTTTCACGTGAAAAAAAGCCCACGGACGCCGGCAGTTCGCGTAGCAATGCGCGTGCGTATCTACCTTACTGTATTACATATACCCACCCCGTACGTGAAAAAGATTTTACAGCCTTAAGCCAAGGCATCTATACGGTAATTACAAACCGTGCGCTAACCTAGACCATAACTAACCTATACAGACTCATTCAGCTCGAAGGCATCGAGCATATTTGACAGCTGTCATTACTCATTAACGAGAGTCTCTAAAGCGTTTAATTGAAAGTCATTTTTTTTTACATACACATATACATATATACCCACGTCAATGTCCATACAGAAACATGAATGCTCGTATAATAAGCAACGTTGATACACATAAAATTGATTTTTGAAGATTTTTTCATTGTTCAAAACGTCAAGACCATTCGCTGTATAGTGTTGGACGTAACAACAGAGTGACAGCTGTCAAATACCTAAGGACTGATTTCGTCCTATCCGTCAGACCCTTTTCAAATAGTCGCCACGTCCGCAGGTATTTGCAAACAGTAAAATTAATTATTACACCACCCGGTATATCGTATACTGTAATATCCACATTAGGTGTTTTTTAATTAAAAAAAAAAATCAATTTAAACACCAATAAAAATCAAAGACTCGTCCGACTCCCTGCTGTCTTCCCTACAGCATCCATGGTCCAGACTTTGAGGAAGTCTCCTGAGTCAGTTGCGAAGACGAGTAACGCAGAGCGGGAAATCTTCTCAAAGGCCTGAGAGAGTCCCGTCTGTGTCTGAGTGGTACGAAAATAAAACAGTGGCACCGCCGAGTCTCACTACGGCAACGACGGCGACGCCGACGCCGACGCCGACGAACGAAGAAGACAACGACATCATCGAGTTCTTTCGAGCCGGTTCTCCTCTCTCGTGTACCAGGTGCGCGTCCCACGTCGGCGTCGACGTCTTACGCAACACCAGCCAGACGTAGGACGAGACGCCTTCCGTCCGTCTGTCTGGTTTCACTGTCTGCCGCTTTTTCTCATCTCTGTTTTCTCATATAGAAAGACTATAGGTATGACGTAGCCGAGACTCGTACTACTTAACCCGTATCCACGTATCCCGAGTGCAATCACTGGTACATATAAGCGAATGCATTTATTTACGTGGACACAAGGTGATAAGACGTTAAAAAAAAAAATACTTACCGACCGATTGATATTATTACGCACAGTATCTCGCCATCTCATATTGTTTACGTGATAATCTATCAGCGTTCCCAGTACACGATTAACCTTGCGATTAGTGGAATTGCTCGATGAACGATCTGCTCGTGTTCGCAGTCAATTTGTCTTGAGCAAATAAGAAATCGTTTCCTGCCGTCGTCCAAACGACTTGAGGTAAACAAGGAGCTCGGTCGGTAACTGTAACCGGAGCAGGGAATAAAGCGGGGGTCTGTCCGGATACGATTTACCAAGAGTACAAATTAACGAGCAAATTAATCCTAACCTCGAAAAGTCTATTTAGCCTCTTCCCGTGTATACAGCTTTCACGTGGCTCGACGATTTACCAGAACAGTCAGCAGTCGGATGCCAAGCTGTACGATTAAGCTGGTTCGAGCCATCGGTTTACCTCGGTACGATTGAAAGAGTCCGATTGGAATAGGTATGTGGGAACGTGAAGTTTTCAAATTTCCCGCCTAAAATTTCAAATCGGCCAACGGTCTCGAGTCCCTGTGCGAGCTAGTGATTTTACGAAGGAATAAAGAATAAAGCGTTTCTCGCTTCCACGACTAATCAGTCCCTTCGTACGGTCCTACTGTAAATAACTATGAGCGACAATGCGTGACTATCCGCCACTACGCCCGCCTCTAAATAACTGTGAGCGACGATGCGTGACTTATGACTATCCGCGTCCATGCGTGCCAGGGATTTAGCATCGCACGACAATGCCCGACAATGCTCGACTGTGCGCGAGTATAAAAGAGCGAGCGACCTTCTTCTATTACTTTTTTTTTTTATATTTTTTTCCTCTTAATTTTTCACACACTCTCTCGCTCTCGTGTCTCCGAGTGTCTATCCGTCTTCCATCTCTCTTTGGGAATCCTCGTGCCACGACGATGACTCCCAGACTCGTCTTCGCGGTCGGCGGCACTTTCTTACGTGTCGTCCGACGTCCTTACGGCACTTGCGGTATCTTTAGATTACGCTAACTTTAGGCATCGTCTCCGAGCGTCCGCGACGTGTCAGACCTTAGGGCGACTCTCGAACGGCAATTTCGCGTCCCTTGACAGTTCGGTGAGCACGAGAATCCCAGCCAAACGTACGATCTCGCCGATGTACGCGGTGGTACGAAGTTTTCCCGGCGTCTGAATAGGAGTCGCCGGCGTAGCGTTACGTCACGTGGTATATATATTTCTTTTTTTTTTTATCAAATTCACTGAAACACTCACGGATCTTTAATAATGACAGAAGCAAGTATCGCGACGCTGATAAGAACCCGATTCAGATGCTATACACAGTTTGTTCCCGAGCGGCTGTTGGAATACACAAAAACAATGATAATCGACTATCGTATAATTCGCGAACGTTCGAAATAATAAATTTCATGAAAATGACTATTCAATTTCTCCGCAATAACGTTGTGCCTGATTTTTGGATTCGGGGCGCAATAAAAAAAAAAGAACAAATTCAAATCGTATTGCGTCATACATCGAGCAGAAGATAAACAAAAAAGACAATAAAACGAAAAGAGGTTAGAATCGAACGAGCGTACGATGCGTTCGTTCCGAACCCGTGTATTCGCCATGGTACCATGTACGTCTATCCAGCAGTACCATGTAGGTACGTATAGAGCGGGAAAGAGGTAGAGAGAGAGGGAGAGAGAGAGAAAGAAGAGGGCCGGGCATGGTCGCGACGCGTCGCGTCTCGTCCGATCAAATAAGAGCATGCAAGAATGGCAATAGGCCTTCGGTGCATCGCGCGCGCGGTGCATTGGCGTGCATGGCCGGTCTCGTTGCCAACCCAAGGAGGAGAAAACCAAGAGAGGCACGCGAGAGAGAGAGTCTCTCTCCTGAGTTCTGTGAGGAAGAGGAGACATGCACAGAGAGATCGGAAGGTAGTGAAGTAGAGAGGGAGAGAGGGGGGAAGGGTGGAGAGAGAGAGAGAGAGAAAGAGAGGGGGGAGAGAGAGAGAAACAGAATGTAGATGGCGGTGACGGCAGGGCGAGACGAAGAAAAGGCGAGGCCGTATTATAGATACGAGTACTCGGCTCCCCCGATACTCCGATACTTTGGTGGTACAATAATAATCGAGTACGCACGAGAAGACTGCTCGGACGCGTTGTCGATACAGTATTCGAATATGCTGACAGCAAGATACAGTGTGTTATCCTCCGGGCTGGTTGAATCGAGAAAGCGTGTGTATAAGCGCATACACGGCGTATCTTTGAGTTATCAGTGTTTGACTAGAGCTCAGGCACATTGCCAAGCGGGACTGGAGAGAGCGGTAGGCTGATTGGTAGACGAAATCAGAGAAATCACACGTGGAGAGAGGGGGGGGGGGGGTGAGAGAGAGAGAAAGTGGGAATAAAGAGAGCAGAGGAGAGAGAGAAAGAGAGAGAAATAGATAGAGAGAGTAAAGGGAACACGAAGTTAGCGGCCGAGAGCGAATTTCGGTGGAATAGCGAAAAGCTGTGCTGAGAATGCACGAGACAGGTGTGGATGAGTGACGGCGGAGGAACGCTCTGGTTAAAGTAGGTGGTAGAACGTTCCACCCTGTAATAAAGCTAGCAGCTTCACGACACGAAGTCAATGATCTCGAGTGCGAGAATCGTGTCCTCTCTATTCCCCCTTTTCTATCCCTTTTTCCCTCCTCCCTTCCCGTACCGTAAACAAACAGCCGCGGCCTGTACGATGGGTGGCCACAGCCAGCCCAGAGGGTACGCGACGAGAAGGAGAGAGAGAGAGAGAGAGAGGGGGGGGGTCTAAAGAGCAGACATACATAGATATACCAGTGAAACGAGAGAGAGTGAGAGGAAGAGAGAGAGAGAGAGAGAGAGAGAGAGAGAGAGAGAGAGAGAGAGAGAGAGAGAGAGAAAGACAGATAGATGGGGAAGTTAAGGAGAAGAGTCTTGTTGGCCGGGGCGGAGTCCTGTCGCCGAGCCACGGAGAGAGCAAAGCAATGCCGGGTGGCACTATATATAGTTGCCCCTGAGTGGGCAAAAATCACCCTACAAAAATCTGGATCAAGGGGCCATTCACCAAGCACGCCCGGTACCGCAGCCTTATATAGTCACCGAACGCCCGGTGTGACTTGCGTGGACGCACTGCCGCTTAGCGCGCACGAGCATCGTCCTTTCTGCGGAGAGCCAGGACGAGGACCGATCGGAGTACCCTGAGGTGGTTACTTAAGGGGCGCCAGGACACCGATTGGCTGCACGAGAGGGATGTAGGAGGAGTCTACGTGTGATACCAAAGAGAGAGCCGACGTTTCGAGTCACCCCTGACAGATCGTACAATACCCGGAATCCCATTGGCCGATGCTCCAATAGTAGGAGAGCTTCGTGTCTAGGAACGCTTTTCATTGGTCCTTTCAAGGCTACCCTCGTGTCCTTGCATCTCATTGGTCGACGTACTCCACCGTCCAGTCCATCTCGAGCAGCAATGTTTTCCTGCATTTACAAACCGCAACGGTACCTCGTCCTGGGGCTGGTCTAGGAGCGCGAGAAAAACACTGTCATTCCTAAGGGTAGGGGCAAACGGCCGAAAGGTAGGGGTAGTGCAGTGGCCCGTGCCGCCCGAAATACTCGGCCGCGTCTTCTTCTTATGCCGTGGCGCTTGGTCACTCGGTTGCACTCGGGCCCGAATAGGCTGCAGCGTCCCTAAATAAGATCGTCGCGGCTCCTCGCGATCCTCTGGAGCGACCCGAGTAGAATAGAGTATAGAGTCGAGTCGTGCCGGCTGATATAGTACGAGTAAATAAAACGGATGGGAAACGAGAGTTAATAGGGACATGGTATAGGAAGGGACAAACCGATGATAGTCGAGAAGCCCGCATTAAGCGCGTCCCTCAAAGTGGCTCCAATCAAGATTTTCCTCCGTGACACGAACACGACCGACACGGGTCGCGCAATGCCGTTACGTCTCTACGTGATGTCACGCACGGATTGTAAGAGCCGACCTTGGTCTGGACCTCGTTTATGGTTCCTCTTGGAGTACATCGACACACCCTAACCTATCAACTGCCTAGCTATCTCCAGTAAGGATCCCACGGATACTTAATAGGCTCGGGGCAACGACAGCAAGAGTCGTGCCAAGTAGTACAGTCCAGTATCCAGTCGGACGGTCATTTCCGTTAGATCCCAATTCCAGCCAATGAACACTCTTATTTGATAAATACCAAAAAGTCACACCCGCAACGACACCTCACTTCACCGTACGACGCGTCCGCATCTACAGTACGTTCACAATGCCGAGTACGTACACGCGCGACTTTACGGATATATGGAAATAGTACTTTTCTTGGTTATAAATTTAAAAAATATATATATATATATATTCTATCGACCAAGATACACCAGGCCAGACCAACGTCCTAGAGTGACGACAGGTGTGTACCCGACGCAGCCCATTGGCGAACTTCTGCGAAATTCCTGAGCTGGCTAATCGCACGTAGGAGCGCTGCCAAGTTGGGAGAGAGAGCAGACGTAGGGACGCCGGTGCAACGCACGATGGAAACGGCCTTTAGGCGGAGAAAGGTGTGCGAGCCTGTAGTAACACGGACTATCGTAAGGTTACGGTTTCGTGTGGTGTAACGCAGAGCAACCAGGGTGCAGTGTGTACGTAGTGCAGTGCCATCGGAGCTGATGATGGTGGCTTGTCGCTGGGCACTGGCCAAGAATCCCGAGTGCCCGGTGTTCTCGGGAAGGTGCCCACGAGGACGTTGCTTGCTTTTCACGGTTACGGAATGACGTTTTACCCAAACGGATAGAGGTGCGTGTGTCTATGTTCATCATGAGTTAGAGACGGATTGGGTTAGGTTAGGTTAGGTTAGGTGCGTTACACGTATAACGGAGCCTACCATACGTTACCGCGGACTATTCCAGTATTCAATTATGCCCAAAGACTCAACTCGAGTCCCCTGCGTCCTTGCGCCGGGGTCTCTCTCAGTCAATCTATCCCCCTCTAATATCGTCACGGAGAACGGCGACGTCGTCGTCGAGGGTGTAGCAGCCCCCCGAGGGCCTCTTACATTCCCGAGAGGTCAATCGCGCGATCCGTCTGCTCCACGGCTCATGTGGACGCGAGAAGAAGAGGAGCATAAGGACGTGGTAGGTATAGGGTGCGCGTGGACATCTGCATACAATGTCCGTCTCGCTCGGCGTGCATATAGCTGCACCCGCGATGCATATAGGTGCATCATTTTATGCAGTTGCCCCACCCGAGGACGAGCCGACATAGCAGAGTGAATATATACACAGCGGGCAAACATAAGCGTACACGTATATTATAGGTATATAAGTCAGTGTAAATACAGTATACCTATATATGCCAGTCACATGCGTCATAATGACACACGTGTGTAAATGCCTGGCCAAACTCCTGTAAACTCCACCTATATAACATATATATACGTGCACGTCAATACGAGAGTAAACCGTCTTCCTATATGCGATACCGACGTCGTCCACACCCTCTTGGCATTGCGCAAGAATAACGAGAGCAGAGCGGAGGGCGCGTCTGACTTTGCCGGAGGTCGCGGTGAGGCCATCCGGCCGGAAGTGACGTAACGACGAAGGAAAAAGGAGGTCGGAGGCTGGTGGGTTTGGAGACGAGAGAAAAATATGGTAGACTGGCCGGCTGAGGAGGAACGAAAAATAAGGTGGAAAAGAGGAAAAAAGGAGAGAGAGCAAGAGAGGACGCCCTTTAAGAAGCGAGGAGCGACGCGAGCTGGAATTTCGTCGCGACGCATGCATACGCGCACGTGTGTACGCACGTACGCGCGACGACCTTGGGGAACCGTGCGTGAGAAGAAGATTCGTCATAAGAAGAGATACGCGAAGCACGAAAAAAAAAAAAAAGAAGTTAAGGTCCCAACGTTATTTTTATATTTGCTCAACGAATCTTTCGCCCCCCTCCCCCCTCCCCTCTACCGTCGACCATCTCGTTCACGAGTAAAATATTATTGTTTCGCGCAACAACGCGACCAAGCGCAGCACCGTCGTTCGTTCTCTAATCCTACACGCGCAACGACGTACAGAGACTTCGGTGCCCGCGAGTTTCACGTCCACTCAGCTTCGAGAGAAATCACTTCTGTATCAGCTTGTCCTCATCTTCCTCGTATTCCTCGTATTCCTCTTGTCGTCACGCTCATTCCTCCTCTTGGTTTCTCGCGTATTCTCCAAAGCCGATAGGGATCTGCGCCGCCTATAGTGAACGAGATGGAGACGTACTGCCGCAGCGGCAGCGAGCGCTGCCTAGCGCTAGACAATGCAACTAATAGACACGACGTCGGACCAACAAAAATACGTATAATATACCAATAGACCTTGTATGTACACTGGCAGAGCCCTGTGGGTTCGTGGAATTATACACCCGTAGGCCAGGTATACGTACCGGATTAGGGATACGTACAATGTGTCGCCAATGTAAACCAGACAAGGAAAATGGAGCGAAATGTTGTTGCGCCAGTGTACCGGCTATACATAATGCATATATATATACACATACACACTATTCTAGGTACCAGTAAGGAATTTATCGACTATATTGACTGCATCGACACCGATGCAACACACCCTCGCGCGACGCATGCTGCGCTGCACGACGACGACGTCTTCCTGTACATTGTCTGTCTAATTGCGCGACTATTTTCTGTATTTACATCATCGGGTGCACGCGTACACGTGCACACGTCGATAGCCAGTTAAATGCATTCCCGTCTGCATGAAAACGTCATCTGCAACGATGCACCGAGATCATCGAGCCGATCTCGCGCACGGCATGCATAAGCGAGTATCGCGAAGATCGAACAACGAGAACAGATTGATTCGTCGGAAATGAATGACGCTTACGGTGGTCGGCAAGTGGACGATGGTTCCAGGACTTTTCAAGTTACGTAAGTGTACAGGGTGTAACGTGAAAAAAAAAGAAGGACAATAATAATAATAATAAAGTTAGCAGAGATCAGTGCCTTAGACGGAGAACCAGAAACGAGGATACTGGTCTGGTGTTGTCACCATATATAAGCATGTGCAATGAAGGAGAAAGAAAAAAAAAGTTAGAGGACAGAAAGTTTCTTTTCCATCTAGAAATTGACTCGAGTCAATGCTAAAGTGCGTTAGAATCCGTAAAAATGACAGTGTATTGCGCCGAGTATTTTGTACAAATTTTTGGAAAATACGTATTTTAATGATGTTACGTAGCAGAACTGTTGTTAAAACTTATCAGGAACTATAGAACTCCTCGAGAACTGTTGAAAAAGCCTATTGTTGAAACATTTTTATGATTTTTTAAGGAAAGTATTTATGGCAACCATAATAATTGATAAGGAGAAGACAGATAAGGGCAGTTATGAGTGCATACAATGTCAATTTTACGATTGACTATTACATTTTTTTTTTTTTCGTACGCTCGTTGTATGCCTCTCTCTCAACTCGCGTCACGGCCCATAAGTGCGTCTCTGTCGCACTTACGCGCGACATAGGAAACGCATAAAATCGAAGGCCCTAGACCTTTCCTCGATCAATCCCAACGGTGCGTTACGCATACCGCGACCGTGATTCCAGTACCGGCGTGAGAGAGAGAAAGAGAGAGAGAGAACCAGTGAGAACGACAGTAGCAAACGAGTATAGTATACACACAACAGACAGAGATGTAAGAAGCAACGAAGGAGGTGGCGAGTCGTTTTGTGTCTGCAACGCGTCTAAATATAATGCCGCACTCGGGCGGCACCGACGTAAACGCAGAAGTGGCTCCTCGCGGTTCGGCCTCTGGAGAAATCCATTGGTAGAGAAGGATGAAGGTCCGAGGAGAGACGGGCGAGCGAATTAAACGGAAACAGACACCAATGAAAAAGATTTCTTTACATACCCAGGGAACAACGATGAGCTTCGTAAGTGATTTTCGTGTACCTGGTTCCCCATCAAGAGCATCATCGAACTGATGAATGAACGAGATCGCGGACACTCCTGAATGAGCGTCGTTATGTAAAACTCCTGGTAGCACGTCCAACCGTATCCGTAACCATACCTAGTTAACACACTGGCTTACTAAACCCACTTTGACGTACAAGGGTCGCCTTGTCCTCGAACGGCTGCGGCCAATTAGCCACGAATCTGCGACTGGGGATCGTGGTATGAATAAGGCCCGTTTACGGTAGCCGCACGTTACCTGGACACAGGGACCGAGGAGCTTGGCTTCCCGCGAACCCAAGAACGGTGGTACTACATGCACGATGGGAATCGACGTGTATAGTCCCCACGTCCTTATAATCGCGGACAAAGTGTACACTGTCTTTACTGACGGTACGTACGGTGGCCATTGCGCGTTTTGTAAACTCGACCCAGACGCACGATAGGCGCGCGCAACGTGACCGATGAGAAATATACCTTTTTACTGCGTACGCTTCCTCGTAGTAGATTCTCCTATCCGCCCACTTCGTCACCGTCTGCTTCTTTCACGCGTGAGGTATAACGCGCAACGTGTATACAGAAAGAAAGACGATACGACAGCAACGGACTGTTAAAGCCTGATTCGCCGACTCGCAGAGACAGCGTTAACGCGCATTAGAGATACCGATGTTAATGTACACTGGAATGTCTTCCGGCGCTGACCTACCCGATACTCGCTTCCGGTAGCGTAAAAGAAAGAAAGAAAAAAAAGTAATCTAGGTTACCCGAGACACGCTCGTCGTTCGTTGTTAACGCTCCGAGTGTATAATCACGTACCCCCAGGTGAAGACGTTGGGCGAGGGAGACGCACGGAGGGACAGTCCTCAAGTAGAGTGTATACAGAGAGAGAGAGAGAGAGAGAGAGAAAGACGAGTGTATAGGCAGTTGTGTATACGTGAAGCGGCAACGTCGGCGTCCGCAGTAGGTAGTGGCGGTAGGAGGAGGACCGAATGTCAGAGAGTGAAACAAGGAGTAGCCCGTAGTCGAGTAAAAAAAAAAAAGCACGGCGCACGCGACCGTCGTCGACAGTGGCGCCGGCGGAAGGGGCAGTCCTGACATAACGACCGACGAGAATCCCACGGCGCTAATGCAAAAAACCTGTTAGACGATTAGGCTCGCGCGCTTCTCTGCCATTACGTAGCGTTTATCAGTACTGCCGGCGCTAACGGGTAATACCAACGGCTACGACCTTCCTAGGATGTGCGTACGCGGTGCGTTTACCTATTCCTTACGGTGGAGGTAACTGGCACTCGTCGGGTACCACGTGCTTTTGGGTAGGCTGCCTCGACGAGCAGTTCACTTGCCTGTGCGTGCGGCGTCTTTATGTGACACGGTGAGGGAAGCCGTAGGAAAACAAGATGGAACGTAGAGACGTTGGGATCGACTCGTGTGTGGGTTTCGTGTACGTAAGAAATTTCACGGGACGCCATCGCTGAGAACTCGTTCATTGATACCTGTTTTCAGTGCCTAGATACGCACAATGGACGTCGACTTCCTGTTTCGTGTAGATTTCAGTCCGGTTAGAGGTTAGGGATGAATGCGGGGTACACAAGCGAGACAGGCTCAAGCCGTAATCGCATCGGTACCTTGCGACAAGTAAGTTTATGGTAAAATAAGGTTAAGTAAATGAATACCTTAAGAAACGACTCAAGGGAATGGACATTCGTGTTAAAATCAGTGTGCATTTATATTTACGGGAACGCGTGACATCTGTTGGAATCTTTTCGTACACTGGAGTCACCCTAGTTATGGATTTTCGGACTTAAGGTGTAATCGTAGGAGCAGTCGATAACGATCGTTTCGGGTGTTAATCTTGACGAGTTGTCGAAACCCTCTTTGTCACCATGGCGCTCTACTATCAGTGTACGCAAGATGATCCTGATGATCGATCATCGTTAGGGAACGTATGCGAGGATCGTATGGGTTTGTGATCGCTTACGAGAGACGTCGGGTGTGTTGTGTCGCGGCACTAGTTTGTTCGTGGCTGCTCGACGTTCGACCACGACGTCTGCTACTGTCACTGTACGTAAGTGTGGTTTACACGGGAACGTCCTTGAGGAGTGGCGTGATAACGCACGAAAACAGGTGTCGTTGCACCGATAGGTTAGGTTAGGTTGACGCGTCCCCGTGGAAAACTAGAAAACACGTTGGGAAAGCGGAATGCATAGACGCACAATAACCAGAGGCACTATGGGTAATGGATACCCGGTAAGACTGACGAGAAATTCTACGAGCGAGCCCGTTGACGTCGATTACATAAGGGCGAATCTTGATCGGTAAGTAGAAGCGATCGGAGCGCCGGCATCGTCGCGAATGCACGTGTTCAAAGGTATCCGTAAATTGTCGATGAATTTTCTCTTATTTTCTTATCGCGTCATCCTTAATCCGTGGTATCAGTAAATTTTCGCGGGATTATTCAAAAACGCTGCAGCTTGATAGGAGCGTGCGATACCAATTCCGAGATACCGATTCGATATTTCAGATGTGCTCTGCTGCTGCTGGCTTTCAAAAGGAACCTCGTGATAACTCATTTATCTATCATAAACTGTATCGTTTAACCGATAAAAGTTATGAAAAAACTTACCGGCTGCTCGATGTGGTCGACGTGCCCAGTCGTCCTCGATGAGGGGTGCGACGCGGCGTGTTCTTGCCGGTAAGGGATAACACAGTAAGGCAAGAAAAATCGGCAAACCGAGGGTGATGATCCCTCGTTGCGATAACATCGTGCACACAGTTCTCAGTTCACGTATGCGATGATCAGGAGATGTGTATTCAGATGTAGCGAATAATGAAAATAAAAGGCGTCGGTCGTCCAGCAGACGACGCTAGGTCCGCTCGTGTCGTTTCTGTGTCGCAGTCTTGTCCAAGTACTCTCACTGCACACCTTGGCACTGCACTCGATCTCCGCGCACGATAATAACGTCAAGGAAATGCCATTCGCGTGCTCGTGAGAATGGTCTTGTTACTTCTTGACTGTGGATGACAGGGAATCTAAAGTGAAGACTGCCAGTACGGCCAGAGTATAAAGAAGGTATCGACGAGGAGTGACTGTGACTCCAAGAGCAGTAGAAATAAATGAGACACTCTTGTGAGGGGGGAAGCTCGAGTAACGATGTAAGCTCTGACACGGTCGACGCGTGACTGCCGCGGCTGTTTGGCTGGCTGCGCTGTTTGTGCGCTCGCCGCCCCGGCAGAATGACGGCACCAGGAGGTGGCGGAGGAGGAGGAGGAGGAGGACGAGGTGAGAGAAGGGAGTCTGCGGGTCCAAGGTGGGGGCGGAGGTGCCCACGGAGGAGATCAAGTGAAGCACAGAATGAAAAGGAGGAAAACGAAGTGGTGAAATTGACTGCAGTGGGTGGCTGACGATGATGCTCGTTCACGAGCATCGTCTTCTGGTTTATAAGTTCCATAAAGTTCCCTGGAGAGGCACCGTGCTGTCCAGGTCTTTGGTAATGTTACAAAAACATTATAGACATCCAGCACCAGCAGCAGACAGCTGTGACACGTCTGGCAAACCGATAAAAGGAGTCTGTCTTCAGTTACTTTTATTGATCGGACTGAAATGCAGACGATCACCTCCGTACGACATACGAGAGACGACTGAGTGGTGCTCGTGTCGCGACCGGTGAGCGATCGGGAAAGATCGGCTGTGATCGTCCTCGGTAATGCCGAGAGGAGATAACAGCGAAGCAGAAAAGTTCGCGCTAGACTCGTATACGCACTTTCCTCATAGAACGAGAGAGGACGATCTCTGGCGTTTAGGGCGTACATACATAACAGTCTTCGCAATGTAAAATTCCTAGATAACCTAAAAGAAGTACGAAGCGTTAGACTCGATAAGAAAAGGTCAGAGTGCTGGGCACATACAGCGAGCAAGGAGGAGAGCGAAAAAGAATAAAGCAAAGACCAAAGGTAAAACTCGTGTCGTCTCGCGTGATACCTGGTTCACGGTGGGTGTCGCGAATGACTGTGCCTGTCTCTCCGAGTCTCTGGGAAGGTGTGGTTGGCGCGTGTGGGTGCCCCCACCCTGGACTAGAAGAAGCGAAGCCCAAGCAAGCAGACCTCGGGGTCCGAAAGGGGCCCAATACAAGGCATACTCCGACAAGAGTCGGGACAGCGGTATATACAACGGTAATAAAAGAGCAACTCGACCCGGGCGGCTCACACCCTGCTCAAACCCGGCTTCTTACGGCTTTTTTCACCCGGCCATTCTTCACGATCACGTTCCTGACTCGCGTCCGACCAATGGGACTGTGTCGCCTGGATTTAACATTTACCTCCAACCCTCGGGTTGCTTCTCGAGTTGCTACCCTGACACCAAGACTTCTCCTTTCTCTGCGGCCGCATAATCGAATTAGTCCTATACCTTTACTCTTTATAGGTTAGAATTCCCAGCTCGTATGTCGGCTACGAGTCCACGTACCGCATCGGCACCATGTTCCCTTGCTTCTCGAGAGTCTACGGAACGTATGTAGAATCCTGAGGACTGGCTCGCAGTGTTCTCAGGATACTCATCAATGAACGTGAACCGCCGATAAGTGGCTGGTCGATTCACACCAGGTCGAAATTACGTAGTTGTTAAATGCGTACATGTATCGGATGCAAATGCAGGGTATAGAACTGAATACCAATGTTGATGGTACGGCGAGGTGAGTCAAGGGGATAGTCGGGGGCTTGTTGGAAAGCCGAGCAGAACGTATGCAGTCTCAGGATTGCACCATCGTCCCGTCGTTCAATCCACGACGGATCCAATGCTGAGTCTTCGTGTAGCGAGCGAATTCTTTAACGTCTCCGTGACCAGGGTCTTCTCACCATGGCGGATATAAAACCTTTTTGCTTGCAAGTCGCCGCCGCCGCGCCGTCGTCGTTTTCGTAGACGCGACGGAGAACGAAAGATGGGAGAGGAAGAATAAAAAGAGAAGAATGGAGAAATAGAAAGGATCGACTTTTGCAGATTCCCCCTACGGTAGATACCTGCCGCTGCATTCTTGGCTCCTGCATCGGGCCGGATGCCACGGTTTACCTAATCCTCAATAACACGATCGTCCTCGAGAAGTCCAGCCTCCATAATCGTCCACGGTCCTTGTCGTTAACGTAAACGGATCAAGGTAGGCGCCTACAGCCACAGTCATTCTTTCGCTCGATACAAAAGCTCTCCGTCCCTTGCGATTTTTCATGATCCAGGTAAACTCGGGAACACTTGCCAGTTCTCCCGTGGAGGTTGCAGGACGTTCTTGAAAAGTTGATCGACATTAATCATCAGCAAGGAACGGAGCTCGTGGGTTTCCGGAACTGGTGCTTTCCCATCTGAATTCCGAACGAAGTAAACAATCAGATGGGTCGCGTCCGGGTGGACGTCGAAGGTGCAGGATGTCTAAGGACGATGGTGGCTGAAGGCAAGGAGAAAAATGAAAAAGATAAAGGTCCGACGGACTATTCATAATCAGATGACAAATCTAATAGATTCTCGTACCGCAATAAGAGAAACGACCTCCTGGTCCATTGAGGAGCGGATGTGACGCTACGGGGATGCGGCGTCTTCTTTGGTGGTTGAGAACGGACGAATAAACTTGGAGGATACCGCGGCACAATGAACGCTCTCCGGCCCTGCTTTGTCCGTCGGGAATGCGGCCTTTGTCACCTACGGAGAATGGAATGCGTGCTCACCGGCCCTGCATTGTCCGCGCCTACCGGCGCTCGCTCCGGAACAGAATGAAGCGGAATGAAACGAAATGATTTCACACAAAAGATTCTCGTCTGGCACCGCGAGACGGGATTAATTATCCGCTAATCCGCGAGACGCACCTTCCCCGAAGAAATCTCAGCGTCGGACACACGTGTCGCGTATACGGATAGGAAGCGCATATCCATACGTAGATGGTGGGATAGCTACAGGAGGTAAGACAAACTAAAGAAGAAGAAAAAAAAATGGCGACAAAACTCCTCAAGCCGTCATTAATTCGGACTTCGTGGAAGAGAAGCGTCGTAAATAAAAGTGAACCGACGATAATCCGACGATCCTTTGGAAGCACACGAACTAACCTTCTACTTCTGTCCTCTATTTTCTAGCTGCTCGAGACCCCCCTGTCTTAGTATCATCCTCATGGGACTGTCCAGGAAGACTCGACGTCTCTACGTGACCGAGCATGGAAATCCTGTACAATAAAGCAGTTTACGATACCGTAGAAGCAGGTTGTACCTGTAACTGCACAGTACAACAGTACACCAGGTATCTACTGGGAAACTTTCTTGCCTGTAAAGTAACGAGGGTGATGACCAATTGTCCCTATTAAAAGACTCTTATAGTAAATCAAAAGGAACTGGTTGATACCAGTCGGTTGATGGTGTCTTTGAAAATCTTTTCCAAGTGTAATTTCCAGACTGTAATTTTAAAACAAAAAGAACGTAAAACTATAGGGAGGACCAACCTCGGCAGTGTTCGAGTCGTCGCTCGACTTGTGAACGCGCCTCAATAATCATTATGTATCCGTAGACGTTGCGGAAGTGGGGAGACGCGAGGACGTCGTCTAAGGGGTCACCTAAGACCCAAAATTGCAGTCATCTTCCGTCGACTCCTTGGAAACCAGCCAATTTTGCAAACGCGACGATTGATTTGAGATTTTTGTGAAGACTCTTTCAACGGACGTGTCGACGAAACCCATCGACGCCATGCTCCACTTCCTGGACAGCTTCCTGGAACCAGTCCCTGTAACCGATCATCTATTTTTATAAATCCTCCATCGAATCACGTTTCATGCTATTATGTCAGTGAATAAAATTTCCATCTTGGTAGATCTTATCTTCGTATCCTTTGAATAATCTCGTCGTTCCAAGAAGATGACTCCCACCACTTCCACAAAGCATCCTCATACACCACCTATGTTCCATACTAATCATTAAGTAGCGGTATGACAATTGGCCTGAAAATATTTTATTGGCCATCATCGCAAGGCGCCTAGTCCAGTCGATCGTAACCCAGACTTCAAAGGCATCAAAATTCTCGCGGCGTTCTAAATTGTGCGCATCAATTCCGCACCGAATGTAAAATGGCTGCCTGTCTAGTGTAAAACCCGAAAATTACAAGGAATAAGATAGGCGTATCGGAACTCCTTACCAAGTGTAGAACAAGAGCGATTGAACAGGATCGGCGATAAGACTGTCGTCCGCCAGCCCTACGTAAACAGATTCCAGTATGGATATTCGAGTATCCCGAAGAAGACGTCCCTGAGCAGTTACTTCGCTACTGAAAATCATTCTTACCAATGGCTGTACCACCCTGGAAGAAAAATCGACGATTCCCGTCTTGCACCTCGTCCTCGCGTACTCACGGCTCTCGCAACGGGTCGAGAGTGCCGCGTATGAGAATCTGTGTCATGTCGCGTAAACACACTATAATAATACTATAAATACACTGGCGGCGAGACCAAACATATGTATGCAGGCGCCGGCGCCGACGCTCGCTTACATTATACGTCGCTATTATCCAGCCTACGGCTCGTTACCGAACCCAACCTAACCTAACCGCCTCGCACATCATCAACAATGACACGCGAGCACTTAAAGCACGCTTCACAATGAACTCTAATCAGACCCAAAAGGACAAACAAAAAGTCCAAATCAATTTGATTCCTTTATCATTATAATGTGATTCGATGACTCGCCGTCGCCCACTGTCAAAGCGAATCCCGTTCGTCTTTACGAGTTCGCATTTCGTACGACGGTCGAACTGCGAGAGCATTTTGAAATTTTAGTACCAAAAAACGCCACCAGCGCAAAGCGCTCTGATTGGCTGAGGACGCTTCTGTTACGTTGCCATGCCACCGAATCTCAACGGATTTGCCAAGTAAGCATAGAACGGACTGTACAACATTATACAGCCTTTCAGAGACGCATGCAAATTCACAAGAGAAATCCTCCTCGCGACCGTGGTAGCATTTTCAATAGCGACTAGTCTCGGAATTTCAGTGTAGTCTCGCATGGCATAAAGGGCGCAAAAGAGCAAGAATGTTGGCGCCGTCTACGTGCGCACGCCATTACCGATCCCCTCGGTCGTCTTTCACGCGAAATTCCCATTGTCCGCGTCGTACCTCCCGAAATAGAAGAATAATATTATCGTCCGGTCTCTCAAAAATCGCATTGTCCGTCCTGCTTGCCGCCGACCATTGGAACGCGTCGGCAATAGAAATACCGTCGAGACGGGAGAAGAGGCGCCGAGAGCAATTCAAGAAGACGAGGAAAGAGTGAAGAGGGGAGTCGAGCGATAATCCGAAAAAAACACAGACGTCCATATTATAATACCGTCCTGGCGTATTTATATTCGAGTAACATCTGCAGTCATGACGCAAGATCCGTAGCCGCCAATAAACAATGTCAATATCCCGAGTGTCGAAGAATTAATAAGTGTCCAGTCACCAGTTTCTTAAGATAGATTAGCCATTATATTTGACCGTCCCACCTCTCGTGTTCTTACCGCGTTACGCGCCAACAAGATTAATTACCCAAAAATAGTCTCAGAAATATCGAACAACTTGATCTCGTTTACCTTCTGATAAACGTATATCACGTATCAAGTACGTTAACTGAGCTAACGGAATTGACTCCTAATGTCAAAATTAATTCATTTAAACGTCCGGCGTCTCGCCCACGTTAGAAAGTCAAGAAGCGTGCAAGAAACTTGACGTCACGCCGCAGCGGCGCTCTTTAAACA
This sequence comes from Calameuta idolon, assembly GCA_030142285.1. Taxonomy (NCBI): domain Eukaryota; kingdom Metazoa; phylum Arthropoda; class Insecta; order Hymenoptera; family Cephidae; genus Calameuta; species Calameuta idolon. The sequence goes on from JARQSV010000599.1 coordinate 568,072, forward strand.
TTTTCATGCATCGCCATTAACCTCTGTGGCTAACCAATCCGAGTGTCTCATCCAGTTCGCAAAATGATCCTCCGGATACTTGCGGCATAAAAGAATAACGTACAAGCATAATGGGATGACGCGCCCTCCCGTCGGTACGGCCATTATCTTTAAATAATTCAAGAGAATAGAAACGAGTCGCATCGTAAACAGCCGAAAACTCTGAAACCACAGAAGAAACGTGTCGCCGCGAACGTATGAAGTAATCGCGTGAATCTATTGCGTTCGGGAAACGTCTGTCGGTCTACTGACAGACGTTATGTACTTTAAGCTAAAAACGATCCAAGCAGCAGTCGCGGTCAGATCGCAATTACGAAAAGAAGATTCACGAGGTCATTTTTCCACAGTCATTCGAGTACTGCGGATAAGAGGTGCGTCAAGGTACAGCCCACGGAAGATGACGTTTGGAGGTTATAACTGGATGGAGACGTAAGAAAAAAAAAAGAAAAAAAAACAAGAGGCGAAGAAAAAAAAATAGTAAGAGACTATGAAAAATAGCAAAGAAAAGAGCCGTTGCCAGTAGATGCCGATGAATGAGGGTCAAGTCGACGATCCTTCGCGTTACGACAGAGACCACGGGTTCTCGTTATACGAGGATCCTGCTGGCGCCATTCACAAAACATATCTATCATAAACGGCAACAGCACTGACAGTCGATACTCGATAGTTCGTTCCAGGTTGTTAGTTATTCTAAAAATACGCGAGGAAACTGGCTCCTCGTGAGGCGAGAGTCGCGGAGACGTTCGAGGGAGAAGAGGAAGAGGGAATGAGCCGACGGAGGACAAGGAAAAGGAGGAAAGGCGTGTTGACTCTGCTGCTTAGAGGTGTTGGTCGTCGCCATAATGCGATACATCTTATTAATTAACACCACGCAGAAGGATACTGAGTAATTGACATATCGCCTCTTACGGTTCCTTAAGCATGGCTGCCTGTCCACGTACTTTTTTCACTGTTGCCTTTCTCCCTCTCCTTTCAGACTCGCAGGCATGTGCTGCTGCCGATCAAATAATAATATCGAATGAATTATTCGAGGAAAAACAGCGATTTTTCTTGGCGAGGAAAACAGCGATGAAAACCCATAGGAAGCAATTGGCGAACACCTGTTCCTTAACAATCTGTCCACTGGGTACGTACCTCCTGGGCTTCCACTGTTAAATACATAAACTGGTTAGATACCTGGTGAGCATATTTATAGGTAGGCACCAAACTTCCAGGCTTCCTTTCAACTCGTATTAAGGTGAAGCACGACAAAGCATGCTTGAAAATTGGTGTCCTTTTTAAACGAATTGTTTGTAGGTGACAAGGTGAATTGGAAAGGACGTGGACCAACTGCCTTGTACAATGTTTCCGACGGGAACGTGCCAGCTGGTCCTAACAGCTTTGAATGGTCTCTTTATGTCAGTTGAAAGGTACAAACACACTCGTCGACATACGTACAGTTGGAATGTATGAGAAACAGAAAAAAAATTTGAACAATAATTATATATCTTCTACACTTAAGAGCAAGCGCGGATGCGTGATGCTTACAATCATGGGAAAGTTTAGTAGCAATGGCCTTTTACCCGAACGGAATCAGAGATTGTAGATATCTTACGTGATCTTGCAAAAGGTTAACAATAGTCGCCAGATGAAAAGTGCAAGGATGTACCATGACGAATGTACAGAGTACGTACGTAATAAATATCTATCTGGTCTGGATTTGGTGTCTGTGTCTTTTCGGAAGATGAAGCGTTCTTTTTATTCTCTCTCTCTCTCTCTTGTTTACTTTTTATTCTCTATACTAAGTGATCAGCTTTTGAAATATCGTTCTGCCAAGTATTAACGACCAGTATCCAGTCAGGCATTTTTCACGGGACCATTTTAGAGATGAGACATAAAGTCAAGAGACCTGAACGTCACTGGACACTGACAGAGCGAGAACCTTGAAAACGTCACGTTAAATAATCAAAGCACCCAAGAGCGACGATGCTATTGTACTATTAAGGGAAATCAAGGCTTTCCCTGTCCCAGGAATTTGGACTGTATCCAGAGGGAAGCGAGGATAACGCGTAGACAAAAAAGTTTACGAGACGAAGAAATAACCACGAACAACATAATTCGTCATTCCAATTATAAAAAATGTTCTTGCAATTCCGTAGTGTCGAAAATCTGTCTAGTCTACCGTAAAAAAAAAAAATAAAAAAAAATAACCCGTTTTTCTCGTAAGCTTTTCATAAGATACAAAAAAAAAAAATAAAAAGCAGAGCGAAAACAACGTAAGCACTCCCGCGCAAAAGGCAGCACTACGTGAAGTAGGACAAATAAAAATAAAAGTCATAGGAATGACTTCGAGATATAAGATTATAGATTCCTTTTAAAATCGATATAATTTCTAAACTTAGCCTTACAAGTAAGTAGTCAGCACTGACAACAAAAATCCGCCACACGCAACTAGGACTAAAATTCGCACGCTGCCTTTGGGAAACGAGGAAGTCGAGCACGATTTTTCACCAGACGCGAACGAAGCAAGTCAAGGGCCGTCGTCTTACATAATTTTTCAATTTTTAATTTATTGTAATATATATATATATATGTGTGTGTGTGTGTGTGTGTGTTTATATATATATATTTACTTTAAAGGATAGCTGAGGAATAAATCGCGATGGTGAAATAGGAATGACGCGGATTAGCGTCTTAACCAGCGACGGCGACGTAAAACGACGAGAACGAGGAACGCCGGTCGGCGAAAGTCTTACATATCGTCGAATACCAAAGAACACTCATAATAAACGTCGTAAAGCACAATTACAGTATATTTCACAAATCGTTAAACATTCATACATAATTATACGGAGTCCTCGCGTTACGACGGAAAGAAAGGAAAAGGCGAGTTTCCATCGGGCCGTTTAGAGAATGAGAGAGAGAGAGAAAGATGAGCGAAGAAGAAGGACAATGTCTATGTAACAGAGAAAGAGAATTACTTGTGCAGGAACCTCGTCTCCGAGGAGAGGAAGAGGAATCTCTTCGGCGGCCGGTGCGAGACAGCTGATCAGCTCCTCGCGACCGGTCTTAAATTATTGTTATGATAATATTCTTACTTTTTCCTCTTTTTCCATTTTTTTTTTTTTTTTTTATTGAACATCGTAAATTTCATCGTCCTCTGGAATTATCGTTATCATTATGCTTTTCTTTTCTTTAGTCTTTCCCCTCTTTTCCTTTGTCTTGTCTCAATCCGTACTGTCTGTCTAACTGCAACCGATTTATCGTAGCCCGCGGTCCGTCGCGCTCTCGCTAAATTTCCCACAACGTGTCGGAGGTTCCTCGGAATGTCGATTTACGAGAGCGAAAGGTGTCAGTGTCGTATATCCGGCCGGTGTATCTCGGCAAACGGAAGAGTGTCGCCCGAGTAATAGAGATCGTGCGAACAGCATCCCCGTCGGCCGCTTGCTTCGCTTTGAGACGAACCTTCGCGAAAGCCAGTCGTCCTGAGAGGTTAACGATCGTGATTGTAAGGAACCGGAGGGCCTGAGTTCCTTTTGCTCAGGATCATCTGTAACTCCCCGGGGTGACCAACTCGTAGGATAAAGATAATGGAGATCGTAACCAAAGGGTACAGAGGCTGGATCAGGTTAGGTTAGGTTAGGTTAACGTGACTCGCGAACGCGAATAACAGCGGTCACTTGAGTAATTCACTGAACCGGGGCAGTGTTATCGTGGGCCGTGATATCGCACGCGTCAATTTAACGTGGATCTCTCTGCAATAACTTCCGTAAATATCGTTTTTTTCTTTCTTTCATTTTTAATTAACGGTTTCGCGTGAAATAGCTTGTAACGAGAATCTCCGGCTCTCGCGTGGGTATCGTTTCTCTGTGTAAAAAGGTGTAACTATAATGCTAATAATAATTAATATAATAATATAATTAATTAATAATAATATAATTAATCATTGTTGTTGTTGTTGGTGGTGGTGGTTGCACGAGGCAAGAGTCCCGGGCGATCGTAGAAAATTACTCTTAACGATCACCGACCCACCCATATCCCCCAAAACTAACCTAACTTTCCTTTCTCCCCTATTCTCTCGTCGATTGATCTTATTCTCTATTAGTTCCTTCACTTCTTCCTCGTTCTCTTCTTTCCTTGCTCTTTCTCTCTGAAATTTTTCTTCACGCTGAGTCCCATCCACGAGCCGGCTCGATAACGCCTTCTTCCTGGTCGACTGATTTCGCTGTTCTATCTCCAAGTCTCTCTCATATCCGGATGACCCTCTCAGGATAGTATCGAGTCCTCGGCCAGCTCGCATGTCTTTTCGGTTTATGTGGGTGTAGTTTTTTTGTTGTTGTTGCGGTTGTGTGTGATACGTTCTTTCGTTCGTGGGGAAACGGGTGCGCGGCTCGACTGGTTGGATCTTGTTGTTGTTTTCCTTCTTTACGATGTTAATTATAGCAACTGAATGTTGACGGCGCGATGCGACGATTAGCGGTTGGCATTTTTGAGCTGGTTGGAGAGCCAGTCGAGGCCCTCGTAGAGGCCGTCGCCACTCGTGGCGCACGTCGCTTGGATATACCAGTTACGATTACGCAGTGAGTGTAATCCTAGCTTGTCAGTGATCTCTGCTGCATTCATCGCATTCGGTAGGTCCTGGATGAGAATATGTATTTGGTTAGATTTGTTGTGTGAGACGTGATCTGTGTGAGCTGTGGCTATATTGATTGGCTAAGCTGATTTACCTGTTTGTTAGCGAATATAAGTAGCACGGCATCCCTGAGCTCGTCTTCTGCTAACATCCGCATAAGCTCCTCGCGTGCCTCGCCAATACGTTCCCTGTCGTTACTGTCTACGACGAATATCAGTCCCTGTTGTCGAAAAATATGTTATATATTTTGAGATGACAAGCAAATATTGAATTCTTGTATCAATATAAATGGAACGTACCTGTGTGTTCTGGAAGTAATGTCGCCATAGCGGCCTGATTTTGTCTTGACCACCCACGTCCCACACCGTAAAACTAATATTTTTATACTCGACTGTCTCTACATTGAAGCCTGAAAGTGAGATAAGAACAAGGGAATGAGAAGTTGAATTTTAATTGATTGATAAAAACACATAATCATTCTACAAGTATTGACTCTAGACACAGAAATGCGGATAGATAACCAGTAAGCAATACAATAATAATTAAATCGTGAAAAGCAATACTGGTATATACTTTCACTAGTCATTCCATAATGTCCCGTTAGCTCATTCCTCGTTAGCATGTTATCAATAATTGGCATGAAGTGAAGAAATCATATAGCATAAAAAAGAAATTGTAACAGCTTAAGAGTATTTAAATTATTATCAACATATTTCCACAAACATAAACATTTTTTAATTACTCTACGCAATGGAATCTTATACACACCTATAGTGGGAATCGTCGTGACGATCTCGCCTAACTTTAATTTGTACAGAATTGTGGTTTTTCCGGCGGCATCCAGACCAACCATCAGGATCCTCATCTCCTTCTTGCCAAAGAGGCCTTTGAATAACGTTGCGAACATGTTCCCCATGGTCGGTGTTGGTTATGTAGGTACCTGCAAAGAAAAAAAAAAAATAAGCGTTACCCTGGCGAAACCCTTGTCAACGAATTATAAGTCCACAGCACAACGAAAAAATCCAAACCAACTGGAGATTCCCGAATAGAACACAATAAAAGTACTACGGAAAATATATGAGGCTTCTCTCTAGTAGGCAGTAATACGTTAACGCAACAAAACCCAATAACCTTAATTAACTCCGATGTCTGAAGAATATTAAAACACAAAGCCAAAAGAGTCAGTAAAATCATGAAAATCCCTAATATGCTGACACGAGACACGAGATGCCCACGCTGTCGGTATCGATTGCGTGTCTTAGCAAAGTAAGAGCGTCTCTGGCAAGTATAAAAAATATCAAGGATATGATAAATTCCCTTATGGAAACGAAAAAAAATAATTGTAGAAACGTACGAGTACTGAAGACGCAAAATAGCCAAGAATTCGATGCCGCTTACGGAGACACTGTTACACCCGGTTGTCTGTCACCTTCGACCTACTCCCCTCGGTATTCCTAATGCTAGTTCCCAAGGAATTCTCAACGAATCTCACGTCTTCCTCCTCTCTGTCACGTTTATCGACATCACCAGACCCGATTGCAATATCTATGACTACTTACGTTTCAGTAAAAAAGATTATTTTCACGAGAAACGGTAAAACATAAAACCAACACTCCCGAAAAGTACCGTATGTCAAAATGGCGGACGTGGAAAGGATTCATGCTTCGTGCCACGTATAGGGCCGTCGGCGTCTATTCATTGGATGATTCTTGGTCACGTGGTATGGAATATCTACGGTCTACGGCCCGTTTTGCTAGAAAGACGAGAAAGACAAGAAAGACTGAGAAAGACTATCAGTTTTCTGTCTTGCATACGGCGTTCCGCAACTTATCCATCAATGGCTGTTTCTTCGAGGAACAAAAGTTACGACAATGCTTTCTCTTTAATGCTGGAGAGCAATATAATATTTCTCTAAATCCGTCGTTTTAAATAATAAAATTTTTTTTTACGCTCTAGAGACAGCCTTCTACTTTTCGTGGAAGATGAATAATTAACGAGAACTCACATGACTTTTAATTTAATTTTTTTTTTAAAGTTTAATATCGGTTTCTAAGTAAATCTAAAAGGAAAGTTCATGTAACTCGATCTGTAAATTTAAAATCTCGTTAAAAATGATGGTTTTTTAAGCATGTTTAAATTGTAACTTTGGCTTGACTCACGAAGTAGTGACGTCAAGGACCGGTAAAGTGGCGTTGCGTAGTGACCGTTTCGGTGATTAATAAAAAATTGGTAAACATACGCCAGGAAAAGGTTATATGTCAACAGTGAGTTATCGCGATTAAGAGAGTTCGCAATTGCATGTAGTATGACACATTTGCTGTATAAGAAGGGAGCTAAAAAGAAAAGGAAAAAATACGATTTTAAAGTATATTATTAATTATATATATAATTAAATTATAATTTACCGAATTCCATTTATTTTCCACCATGTATGCTTTACTCTTAAGAAATATGCAAACTTATAATTTATTTTATGCAAATATTAATTGCACGTAATATTCTAACTTGTAAATAAAGAATTGTAAAAAGCGTTTCATGATACAATAAATATAAGAAGTGACAAAATAAATTATAGTTTCTTAGATAAGATGACTAAAATATTTCTTATTCCCACTGTTACGTTTCAGGTAAAGATAGACAAATTAAATTATTGAACCCGATGTTTCCTTAGAATGTTTCTGGCTCATAGACCTCAGAATTTTTCCATTATCGGGTTTCAACAAATACTTTAGCTTGCATTATTTGCAGGCAAAATTAAAGATAGAGTTACGGTAAGCTTTGTGATGTTACACTATATTCATTCCTGAAGGGTTTAATATATGATATAAGGAAAAATATTATGAATCCAAAAAGTCATTGCATCATTTATAAATTCCTTCCTTTATCAGAGAAATAACATGGTTTTCTAAAATCTTCTTACGTTGCATAGGCTTTGTCATAATGTGTTTTGCATTCATTATCTTATTCACTAATGATCCACTGCTGGTTTTGCATCTAGCAGCTTCATACAATATTGAAGCAGTGATCCTTTCATATCGTACTTTTTACCACAACTTTCAATCATTTTGATTCTTCGTAATTACAATCACTTTCCTAGACATTTCAATAGTTAAACAAGATGAAAAAGCCTATTGTTGAAAGACTTTCCACAAAAAGAGGTGTCAACTTCACACCTCAATTTGACTGATGTTACGTAGCAGAACTATGTTTAAGACATATCAAGAACTTTCAGTGTTGTTTTCAGATGTGTTTCAAACAGTTCCAGGATAGTTCTCTCTAGTAGTCAATGTCGGGACCATAGTTCCACTCGAAACTAGGTATTGTTTAAATAATGCTGGAAGCTGCACGCCTCAACGCAGGCAGGCATAAGGTGCTGCCTTTTGTCTTATTAAATCTTACCGAGCTTATACTGTGCACTCGAATTTAAAATTGCAAAAAAATAGATATTTAGACAATGTCTGATGAGCGGCCTCGTTCTAAGGGTTGCTCTGCGAACCAGCGGTAAGTTGCGGAGAACCTCTACCCGGCGAGCTACATGTTCATGATCACGTTGAGCTCGGTTATGACGGGATTTGCATTATCGACGGAGACGATGATCACAATATCCTACTTCCGGACTCACCGCTACAATTTAACTCGATGTTTTTGGTATCGCATAAAACCGGAGCGGTGTGCATCTTCCTACTTAACTCTGCTAAAACCGTAGGCGTTGTGGATCTCTCTACTCATCTCTGGTGCATTGCCAGTTACTGGCACATGTTCCCCACTGGGAAAACAGCCATAAGAAAAGGAAGGAAGGATCTCTGGTGCACCTCCCTACTCATCTCTGCTACGCTATGTCAGTAGGCTTCTTCGAGACTAGCGCTTGCGGGAAGAAAACCGGCTACATTAGCGATAACAGCTAGGACGTGGCGGGAGTAGGGAAGTGTCCAGACCTGTATACAAGAGCGTGGTCTTGATATTTCCACTTTCACTCATCGAATTTCTACTTTATTATAGCACTCGCTTTCGTTAAATAACTTTTTTAGTACCATAGCAAAATTTAAAATCGGTAGATTTTGAAGCGTTGCCTTCATAAAATTTGCATCTAGACTTGCCATTGCTCAATCGACTTGTGTATCATAACCTCTCAATCTGACGGCTGTCACAACACTAAAGTAGCAGAGGCGCCCCTAGCGTCACGAGTGCAAACTTATCGATTCCATGACGTTTGATGACTTCACATCAATTACAGGCACAGTTTCCTTTGCGCACTTTTTTGCCTTTTTTATTATCAATTTTTGAAATAAATAAATCATATAATTATAAAATAAGTGCATATATAGTATTAAGTATGACTACTTTATCGATTAAAATAAGAAAAAATGAAAATCCAAGCTGCATGTTAGTTCCCTATTCTGATTGGTCGTTCATATCAGCTTGCGTAAACATTCCAATTTTACTCGATTTCTGGATATCATGTACCTTATAAGTGTTTATAACTTTGCGAGCGGTTTTAACATGGCACTATTGTGTTGTACAGCACCGGCTTTCAACTCAAACCTTTAAAGTTCGTAATTTATGTCGTGGTTTAACCCTTATAACGGTACTGAACATTATTTTGGTACCCTAATTATATTGGATTGTATATCTTAACATGTAAGTTTAAACTAGTGATTGCTTTTCCTCTTTATCGCAGAGCGTTGTAATCTTATTGTATCTATTGTTATGTTATCAAGCTGCTGACATTTTCTGCCACGTATTTGATTCGTAATATCCTCATTGTATGCAGTATTATCATACACGCGCCACGTGTTTACGTATATATACTTAGCGCAGGACTCTATTAAATAGAAAGTGAAATGGCAGGAAGTAACGTCAAGCGTGTTGCACTTATAACTGGTATAACCGGACAGGTGAGTTTGCTTTGATTATTGTCTTGTAGGTAATAAAAGAAATATTGTTTTTTGACTGTGGTCAATGAAGCAGTAATGTGTGTTAATAGTTTTGTTTTAATTAATTTGATTTGTCCATGTATAGTGAGTTTGCAGTTTGTTTTTTATTTATAGGATGGTTCATACTTGGCAGAGTTTCTTCTCGAGAAGGGGTATGATGTTCATGGTATCATCAGAAGAGCGAGTACTTTTAATACTGGACGTATCCAGCACCTTTATGCAGATCCTAAGTCTCACCGTCAAGGCAAAATGAAATTACACTACGGAGATATGACAGATTCTAGTTGTTTAGTCAAAATTATCAGTTTGGTTCAACCAACTGAAATTTACAATCTTGCAGCGCAGAGCCATGTGAAGGTATGATATTTTGTTTTATATCTATGACATTGTGTTATACCTCCTTTTACCTAATTAGGTAAGCTTTGAACTTAGTGAGTACACTGCAGAAGTAGATGCAGTTGGAACTTTAAGATTGTTAGATGCAATACGAACATGTGGACAAGAAAAGACTGTGCGGTTTTACCAAGCATCTACTTCGGAGCTTTATGGTAAAGTGGCTGAAGTACCACAAACAGAGAAAACACCATTTTACCCACGATCACCCTATGGTATATAGTCTTGCTAGAATAACATCTATTTTTATATTTGTATAATGTCACTAAAATATTTCAGCATGTGCTAAAATGTATGGATTCTGGATTGTGATAAACTACAGAGAAGCTTACAATATGTATGCTTGCAACGGAATATTATTTAATCATGAGAGTCCACGAAGAGGAGAAAATTTTGTTACGAGAAAGATCACAAGATCAGTTTCTAAGATACATCTAGGACTTCAAGAAGTTCTAGAGTTAGGTAATTTAGATTCTAAACGTGATTGGGGACACGCGAAGGATTATATAAAGGTAAATAATATTATTATTTCAATTCACTCATTTATATCATGTATTGAAACTTGCATGGTTATATGCAGGCAATGTGGCTGATGCTCCAACAAGCTACTCCTGAAGATTTTGTCATTGCTACTGGTGAAACACATAGTGTTAGGGAATTTGTGGAGGAAGCATTCAAGCATGTTGGACGAACGATTAAATGGGAGGGTGAAGGAGTTAATGAAGTTGGCCTTGATGCTTCATCTGGTCAACTTCTGGTTCGAGTCAATCCAAAATATTTTCGACCAACGGAAGTGGTAAGATACTTATATTATTAAGGTACAATACTTTACTCTTGACATTAATTATTTAAATGCATTTAGGATTTGTTGTTGGGTGATTCCACTAAAGCCAAAGAGAAGTTCGGATGGGAGCCTACAGTCACTTTCAAGGTACACTTAATTTATTTTTATTAAATTTACTATGTTTATACGGAGAATTCTTGCAGGAACTCGTGAAAGACATGGTGGAAGCCGATCTAGAATTGATGAAGAAGAATCCTAACGCTTAGAAGTATTATACTTTCTTTTTGAAAGTGAAAGCATTTTACAAGGGTATACTTTGAAATTTAATCTTAGGCCATAAAAGTCAATAACGGTCCAACATTAAGTTCTTCAACGATCTATTGGCTGATATGCTTCATTCGCGATCTTTATCAAACTTTACAGTATACCCTGAAAGAGAAGGAAATTATCTTCAAGCCTAGAAGATAAAAACCTAGTAATATCTATCGCAGCATTTATCAGTGACATACGAAATTACAATAGATCAATTTCAAATATATTCTTATCTATAAATGACAACCTGTATGTATGTATATGTATATATATCTTCCAGGGTAATATACATATATTACCATGGAAGAATCACGAAATGATATAAGCATTGTCGCTCTCATATAATTTTACAACTTTAAGTACAACGCATGGAACTTGTGCAAGATTTTAAAGTTTTCAGAACATTCCCAGTGAAATTAATTGTGGGGACGTATATGAAAGGAATATTTTAATAACAAGCACAAAGGATGTGAATAACTATCCATGAGCGATTACCGTTCATATATTTGTACATATATTATAATACTAGTCCCACAGTATTGTTTCTACTTATTACGTAGCATATCAATTGTTATACGTAAAAAATACTTGTTAAAATACAGAATTTAGAATAAAATAATTTCCATTTCATACGAAACCCTGCTTTCTCATCAAATCTAAACATAAATTCGCGCCTTCCGCGCCAAACTGACGGTCTGCACGTTACTCGACAAGTCGAGACGCGACGCATGATTTATTGAATTTCTAAGAAAATCGTGTTGATGCTCAACTACTCCCGTTTGGAAATTTAACATTCGAACTGCGCCTTTGAAGAAACAAACACTGGCATGTGTGATCGAAGCTGGTGTTAGAGTCGTTAAAGTCCCTAAACAGTAAACAGGCCACGCTCGTATTGCTGTTTTATCTGCCGTTACGAGCAGAAATTTCACTTCGCAACTTGTTTTGCACGTTAGGACAACGAAGGGAGAAAATGCAAGGTTAAAATCTGCAACTAACAGAAGAATAAGACACTCGTATTTGTGGCACTACGAAGAACAGAAAAAGAGGAGCAACAACAATCTTATCGGTTTGTATACGATTCCCTACCATAACCTGAATCGTGACACTTGGATACAACAAAAGCTGTCATTAACTAGCTGTTGTCAGTACTTGGCGATTTCTTGAGTATGTTATCTATTGTAAACATACTCGATTTCCCACAGTGTCTTGGTCGATCGACAAGACTTGTTTCGATGGACGCATCGTTGCACTTGGTCTCCATGATCCTCGTGGAACATTCATTGTGGCTCCGATGGCGGGACGCTGCATTCGCCATCAAGTACTCCGACGGAATCTGCGCAAAAGGTATTCGTTCCTCTTCGAATGATAAGGATAACGAACACTACGTGCAGTTTCTTACCGGCAGACTGCATTGTTGTGGCTGTTTTGTTTGCGAATAGTTACGTTGTTTCCGCGTTCTCCTCCTACGATAGTTCCCATGTTCGAACATCTCGCTGGCTGATGGATCCAGGGTCCAGTAACTGCCCTTACCACCACAATGTTCACCATCGCCAGGTGTCGCCTTGTCCCGTGGAATTTTAACGAAACAGTCATTCAGACTAAGATTGTGTCGTATACTGTTTTGCCAGCCTTGACGATTTTCACGGTAATACGGAAATCGTTCCATTATAAATCGATAAATCCCAGAAAGCGTTAGTCTCTGCTTAGGCGACGAATTTATCGCCATCGCTATCAGTGCAATGTAAGAATAAGGCGGCTTCTCGTAGCGCGGGGTTGGTTTGAATCTTGGTAATGGAAATGCCCAAGTCAAATGAGATAAGTATGTTGTATTAGGCAACGATTGACTTCCCAATAACATTGAGCTGCTCAAATTATAATAGCTCGAGAGTGGACACATCGTTGGAAAAATCTGGTCCATCATGAGAATCTATACAGTAAGTTAAATCTATCCGTAAGCGACCATAGAGATATAACTTGATTAAAAAATCATTTAAAATAATAATATACTTATTGTAAACGATCACGACAACAAGACTATTTTCTTTCAGCTATTAGGTCCAAGGCACGGTATTATATCACACGTATGTTACTCATTCGGATTCACAATCGAACACCCTCGAATTTTCACTGAGGACCAATTCACGAATGACAGGAGCAATTATACAAAAAGCAAATTCTTCTATACTCCTGAAGATTTCAACGGATGGAATATCCAAGGCGCATAAGATAGAACTGGGAAACCGATTTGCCGTGGACCAATTCACTAATGAAGGGTGTTTAATTTGACACGGGGTAGACACCGTACCAGCCCCGCCCACAGATTTCCAGTGAACTCCCGTTCGGCTTTTGAGCCGGAGGGAGTTACCTATCCCAGAGCAACTACGACCGCACTACATGTTTTATTGCTGTTTACACATATGCTGTCCTAACACCCACGCCGGCAGTAACCCAGCCAATATGTAAACAGTGTTGCGGTAATTATACCAAACCGCGCTTCTAGGAACGTTGCCTCTTTCTCGACGCAGCCCCGACGACACGAACGTGTCATTTCAGTTGCCGTCGTGAATCCAGAGGGTGAGAAGTTCTACGAGACTAACGGGCTTATTTGTGTATTTTTCGGCCGTGGCAACGGTCCTCCTACCACACAGCTCTCAGGGTAGGCCCTGAGCTGCCGCTGAAATATTAAAAAACAAATCGTCACATAATTCAACGACTATGGGAATACCTAGGGAATCATAGGATTAGAGTGCCACGTAGTACTACTCAACTTGGACGCCTTTATCTCTTTGCCGAGAGTTCATATATTTAGACGACACTCAGGGACCATCAAAATATGCAGGGATCTGCTTGGAAAACATGGGGAGCCTCGAACAGGATGGCGAAGCTTGTACGTGCATCACTGAGAAAATACTACATTGCCACCGGGACGGAGATCGTGTCGAGTAATTTAACGTTCTCTCGCTATCTGTCATTTTTTTTTTTTTTAGTATTAAGGTATATAATTCATACTCTGACCTTATCCTGTATATCGTTGAGGAAGAAGCTTCGAGAAATACGAATTCTCAGGCGATTGCATCCCGTAGAATAAATCAGCATCTGCTTACCCAAAGCCTAATGTTTGCGAATGGATCGTGTCTTTACGATCCGGCGTCCACGGAGCTTCAAACAATTCTCTTTATTGACAAATTCGCCCGACGTCTCCCAGCCAGCCACCAATTGTCGGTTCTGTGACGTTTATGCGCTGTATATTCACAGCAGTCGTAATGACTTATTTTACTCGTTTTACTTACTGGTCAAGTCTGCCACGTTAACTCGTGACGGTATAACGCGTGCGGAGTTATAAAATGAAAGAGGAGAGGGAGAGAGAGAGAGAAGGGATAGGAAATTCTTATGCGAACATCCGGACCTAGTAACAGGAAACTTATGGCTTCTTCGTACGTAGACTTTCCCCCCTCCTATGACGCTTAAATATTTACTCAAACAATTTAGCCATTTACAACGTCTTCATATCGATATGTAATACCAATGTAATACATAAGTATACAATTCTCTCTTAAGATGGGTAAATATTTATTTAACTCGTTGAACCCTTCATAGTCTATTGCTTCCTTCGTATGAATTTAGGGTAACGCTGTATGATCTGTTGTCTTATAGAGTCTGGTATCAGCGATCAGGGGTTTAGTGTTTATTTGGTATTTCTAGTCACTCGTTAAATCCGCTAACATGGCCTCCGTCGCTTCAGGATTGTCCGTCGGTACCTGATGAATCATTTTTTCGTTTACGCATTCGATAAGTTGAATTTTTACAGAGCAACTTTAAAGAGAAAATCTTTACCATGTGTCCGGATCTATTGATCCAATACATTTTGAAATTTCCGTACTGCTTGATGTAACCCTCGATGACATTATCGACAAGGAGTGGGACTCTTGAAGCAGACTTCCAGTCACTCGCGTTTCTCCACTTGAGTCTTTCCACCCAGAGAAGCGTGCCTGAGTCCAAGATTGCAATTTCGAGTGTTGTATCAATAGAAAATAGCCAAGACATTTTTTTACTTTTACTATAATAATATTTCAAGAATCGTCTATTGGCGGAATCTGTGTCAAGATAGCATTATGGAAGGTAATTAACCCTTTGAAGCATGTGGGGTACTCAGGAGACTGTACGAAGAAATATAGTAACTTACAGCGGATTCGAGCGAAAATTGATATTCAGAGGCTTTAAGTTCCACTGAATTCGGATCTGATGTCAAAATTTTTAAATTAAAAAAAATCTTATCCAAAACGACGGTCGGAAGAAACTTAAGCATTCAGCCTTGTCCTGATTAATTGAAGTATACTCAATTTAAGTTCAGTGGAATATCTTTGGCAAGATAAGATATTAATTTCCTTGGTTAAACTGCACCTGGTATAGTGTAGAAAATTTTATATTCCATTTGTCAAAATCGGAGTGTGATATCGCGGACGGACTATAGATAACAAACAGAAGATTAATCTTTGCCAGTGCGCGACGTATCGGCAGACTGAACTATAGTCTGCTGCCTCCCGTTTGCGTGGCCGACCAACTCATTGACTATGTTCACTAGCTTGGTGTAGTCATCGAGAAACTTTCGATTGATCAGAAGGTACAGCTTGGCTCTCACTTTTTTTTTTCATTTTTCAAGGACCTAAGGATGGACATTTTTTCACTACCATCATGATCACTATAGATGGTTCATGAACGCCATCTTCTTGCCACACTTTGATTACTTTTAGGCTGCCTACGATGACATATTCGATATTCCCTGACCGTGACTACCTATCACCTTGCTTCTTTTTCCCGGCCTGTGTTAAATTCGTATCCGACTGTTCTTTAATTTTACGCTCTTGTACTTTTTCTCTACTTGCTTTTCTTATGCCCACACGCATGTCCAAAAGTCATCTTTAAGATGTCCTATAGACAACGTCTGTGCCTTTAAGACGACTTTTGGACGTTACGTGTTGTTTGGGTGGTTTCATGTAAATATCTATATCTCGTGGTCGTAGGGGTCCTGTCCCGTTAACATTAAATAAAATATACATATATACATACGCGAAGATAATTAAACAAAATATTCCTAATTAGTGAAGATACTGTCATCATTACCTGCGGTATCGACGATGAGATCAAGTTGCGCTGTAAATATTAGCACTGTCAGGTCTGTGTTATTCAATAGAGCTTCGACTGAAAAAAAAAGGATTCTTTATATTGACGTATTAAGACGATCTCTGAACTCTTTGCTTATTATCTTGAAATTAGGATATACAAACATTCATGTACCTTGGTCGGTAGCTGGTTTCATAAAGTCTGCTCGAAGAGCATTGAAAATCCGTGAGCTCTGAATTCCCCAGGTAACGTTAAGACCCAATGCTTTTTTAACGGCACCGTTCATTAGCTCGTATAGTAAAGCGTCAGAATCAACATCGAGACCACTCGAAAAGTCGACTGCAAAGTTTTGAGAGAAAGTAAAATGCGTTTAGGTTATATGGTAATACGTTGAATAGATCAGACATAAAGTTAGCTAATCCCAATTAGCACCTTTTAATAACGTATCGTTCGCGGAACGAAGCGCCATTATTCTACGCGGACGTTTTTTGTATAGGATGTTATAAAAGTCGATATTATTTGTCACGCGAATGATCACGGATTCGGTTCTGCTCCAAAGATCAGTCGCTTTGGACCATTTTTCGTTGTTTACAGCCTCCTTTGTCAAGTTCGCCGACGCTTGGATCAAGTCGTGACCGTTTTGGTCAACCATACCCTGAGGAAGATTATTTATGCTAAATTCGAACTTGCGTGTATTTTATAATAGGGAATATTATTTATCGTTACCGTATTCAAGAGATACTCGGCCCAGGTCATCACGGAATCTATTGGGGAAATCCAAGAATCTCCCATGGCGACACCCTTAAGATTGCTCTTTATGCTACCACTTTTCTGGGCCTGGTACCAAACGTTTGCGAATTCAGCTGCCATCTTTCCCCCATAAGATTCAGCCGTTATGTATGTTGGGACTGATGCGAAGTCTGGAAATTCAAATAAGAAACTACGAATGCATTCGAGTAGATCGGCTGCGACCTGAGCATTTGTTTTTGGGAAGCCTGAATATTTTTCAGCGTAACTGAATCCAGAGCCGACTGGATTGTCGATGAAGAGGATGTTATAATCCTTGACCTATAAAGTTATTAATTATCCTGGTTATATTAATTTTAAAAAATTATATAAAATCAAACAGAATTCTTACCCAAGTGTAATTTCTGTCATTCAAATAGAGATCGAGCGGTCCCAATTCCTCAAAGTTGCCATATCCTGTTGAGGATGCACCTGGTCCACCTTGAAGCCAGATGACCAGAGGCTTCTCATAGTAAGAGGTACTCACTTCGGCGGTCGTGTAATACAGCCACCAGAACATGTGCGCATGTGGTCTGACAGTCACGAATCCCCATTCCTGTTCACCAGGACCGAATCCAGCTTTTCCTATAAAAATGCAGAAACGTCACTTTTCATTGAAAACACAAAATAATTTACCCACGGACTGTAAATCGTGGAAATCATCCACTTACGATACACCTACGACTAATCGTGAGCTTATAACTAATTATTACTTGCAATTGATAAAAAGATTTTAGCCATCTTATCAAAATGAAAATTGGTACTCAATACAAATGTCAAAGTATCATTTAACGAACGCTTTGATTCCGTATGACGTATCTAAATTGATGAATTATACATTCAATATTAATATAATCTATTTCGATTATACTAATATTTATAATTTCAACGTTATCCATAATGATCTTGATGGGAGACCCACGCATTGTCAAGCTTTAGAAAGTTCCCAGCTATTCTCACTATTGTTACGTTAATTTGAAAGTTAATAGAAAGATAAACTCAATAGAACGGGCCGGTAGTCCAAATTTTGTGTCAACCACGCCTAGGACTTGTCGAACATGAAAAAATTCATAAAATACATAATCGTAAGATCATTCCATTCGTTTTGAATTTCTTTGTTTGAATATTTGTTCGGATCAGAAAAAAAGTGAGGAATTCGATTGGCTTACCGAAAGCTCCGGTCGCTAGACACAGTGCAAAGAACACGAGTTTAAGATGCATGCTTGATAGGCAACTTAACTGAAAAGTGTGCAGCTCGCTACTGTGAAACGTTAATCGTTTTTCTACGTCATTTTTCTAAGCCGTAGTATGTATCTACTACCAGTAATCTATCGACAGATAACACAGTGTGTCCGTGTAAAACAGTCGACCGATTGTCCAGTATTGGTTTGTGTGTGATCTACATTTTTGCTATTAACCCTTTGAGTACTGCGGATGCATACAATGTGCTTGACGAGCGTTTAAATTTGAAGATATCTGAAATAATGGAAGCAAATATACAACAAAAGCTCGGCAATATTTTAGCAATCGAAATAGTTTTCAGGTGTTATTTTTGATAATGCACGTTACAAATAAATTTCTTTATTAATATATTTTCAATGAAAATTGTTAGCAATCAATTTTTTAAATTACGCCATACGAACAAAAAATCACTATAAAAGTTACGAACTCTTGTTGCAGATAGCACGCACTATCTCGGTCTACGATAACGAGCTCAACGATTGATACTCTGTATAAGAAAGCTCAATAAAAATTGGTCTTATAGATCTCAGTAATGATATTATCGATATGAATATTTTTATTGACCACTTAATCAAGAATCACGTTGATTAGGCATATGCGCTCTGCTGATAATTTTTTTCGTGAGACAGTTTAAACCCGCACGGCCGCCCATTGAATTCCAGGTTAAGTGGTTTGAATAGATATAAAATTCTTCGAGTCAAGTCGATTTAAAAAATAAATAGAAATCAGCATTATCGACCTCCCTGAGTATCAACGAGATCTTTAATTTTCACCTTCTCTATCTTGACATCCTTTAAAAAGATATTCCATAATTTATTGAAATATATATATATATAACAAATTATTAGGCACAGATAAGGTTCATTCGATTCTCTGATCATTTTTTATACGCTTGGAAAATCGTTTTCGGAATCCAATCGAATGAGAACATTTTTCAAAAACCAGATCACGTCTATGCTTTAGGTGGAAATGGAGCAAAGATCCAGTGCGCCCTTACGATGGTCACGCGACTCCGTGAACGAAAGTCAACAGAGGGACCGTCGACGTTTTCCTTTTCTTTAACATGATATACAGCAAAGTGGTGACCTTAAAAAATAAAAATTATGCTAACGATGTAATTAAAAACCGTTGTTTCTCCTTTCACCGATCCTCACGATGTTTATATATATATTTTTAGATAACTCACTATTTTTATTCCATTACGGTCCAGCTTGATAAACTTCGGCATAGCTCTTACGTCTATGGCAAGTAATTACCATTACGAAAATACCTCTGTGAAAGCAAATGAAACTAATAAATAAGTAACACGGTGTTCGACCTCTTTTGGAGAAATCTTTTCCCCCCGGGTATAAATACATACGTCACATAAAAATTGACGCAATTATTTTTATACAGTAACAATTACAGAAAATCTGCCAATGTATTCCATCATTGCACTGTAATCAGCGCGAGTATTATTATTAATGAAGAAATCAAAATTTCACGTTCATTTCAGCGATGGTAGATTTAACGAAGAAAGTCAAGGCCCTAAAACAATATACAACTTGGGTCTATGCTAATTGCCGCGGTAATGCATTGATAAAATTTCCAATTGACATGTCAAATAATTTCGCCCACTTTTATCGACCTGTAAATGGTGAATTATAGAGATATAAAAATCCGAGATGAGCAAAAGTCTTGAAAGAGAAAGCTGCACCGTCATCATATACCTATTCATTTGTCGGACTATAATATGTTGACCCCTACAAGGTGTCCCGAGAGAGACGAATATAAAGGTAGAGAAGAAAAAAAAAAGCCATCACTATTATCATTGGCGAATTCTATATGCTAAGAATGAGATCGATATCCGTCAGAGTCCTGACGCAAACTGATCTAACGATACCTTCACCAGCGATAGAAACACGTGTACCTCCGCTACCCAACATGCATATCTAGTTTCGCGTTACATGTTTTTCATTAGGATTCAGTTGTCGCAGCCATAGGATCTCTCGTACATATACGTAACGAGCAACTGGATAAAGACACGCAATGATAAACCTAAAGAATACGTAAAGTGTACAGAAACAAAGTTTACGCAATTTTATATGAAATATCATCAGTGTCTTTTGCGCGGGATAAGAATTCGAAAAAAAAAAAAAAAATTATCAATATTTGTCCCGGACTGGATAAGGATGTGGAAAAAAGCGATATCGCAGCAACATCGGTTTATTATCATTGAAGAGAAAAAAAAAATAGTCATGACGAAAGTTCGTGCTAGGTGAAAAGTTTTTCAGGGCCGAAGAAAGGCCGATGTATAACGAACGTATAATTACGTCAGAAAGATGATAACAGGCAGGTTTAATTTGTGCCATTAAAAAAAATTATTGGTAACCACCACCGAAGCTATTCCTCAAGGCCTTATTTTGACAGGCGGAGCAACGCTGCCGAAAGCTTTCGTCGAATTAAACGACCAGCGTCGTACAGTGAATATTGCGCAACTTTATTTCTCTTTCGTAATAATTTCGAACGAAAGGATTTACGATCGTCACCTACGACTGTGTGTGATTGATTATTCGTTTTCATTTAGTTTTCAGTGTCTGAACGTAATAGGAAGTCTACATGTCACTGGTGCAGTGTTGTCGCGATGCGTAGTCAATAGTAACCGTAAAGGCTGGTTCGCAGTATGCATTTCTTTTATTTCCAAATAGTTCATGATTTACCAATCGGTATTAAACCGTCCAGCTTGTATCATGTAATACTATTTGGCTTGACCTGCTCGTCACGTAGATCAGTGATACTTTAAGCATAGTCGATCGCACAAAGCATTCAAAAAAAGGATCAGAAATCAAGGTGCGCCAGGTGCTTACATTAATGCCATTGTCCTCTACGAGGATAGTTTCTAATCCTAATAACGCGCGTAATTTGCACTTTTCACCGTGAGACGCGAGCGCCTATCGCTAAGGAATCTCGATGATTTCTAAAAGCAGCTTTTAGCAAGACCAGAGAGGAAACCTTGATTATTTCAATGGGAAACAGTAACGGCGCGACTGTCTCGTTAAATCTGTGAATTCGTGCGTTCGCGCGGTCACGCCTGCTTGCTATTTCGCGTTCCAGAAGTCAAATACTATTGAAGAAAGAAAAAAGGCTAATGGACTTCTGGCGTATGCTGGGTAATTTCATGTGTATTTTCTTCTTCCCCGTACACAGGGCTATGCTAACAGTCAGTCTCTAGTTCGTACCGACGCCAGACTTCCACGATGAGTTTTCGCTGTATTCTCCTACGGCGAAACTTCGCTAATGCGTAATGCGTGATCGCGGGCAATCCGCCATAAAAGTACAGGAATCCATACGACTGGCGCGTTCAGCCGGTTCGCCAATTGATTGCACAATATGCCAGCAGAATGACCCGCAGCTAAGCTAGAATGGAGAGTGAAAAAAATTCTTCGGTACTTCCTTGTTTTATCATACGATAAATTACACAGACACTGTACGAATTTTGTTACGCTATTGGGGGGGGGGGGGGGCGGGGGGGGGGGGGGGGGGGGGGGGGGGGGCGGGGGGGCGCGG
>JARQSV010000599.1:599776-627018 GCA_030142285.1 Calameuta idolon
TATTCAAGATTTAGAGCATCAATAGAAAAAGATTTAGAAAGTAACTCGAAATTTAAATAATCAAAATGATATTCGTAAAAAACAAGATGCGTAAGTTTTATATACAATTTTTTTAAATCTGTTGAACAATCAAGAATTAAATTGGATTAATTTTTTTTTCAATTACCCTTACGAATGGTCGATCGATCCAATCGATCATGATCACCGCTCAATTGATCTAGACTTTTGTCTATAAAAAAAAGAGAGTGCAAGAATGTTATCGTCAACACGTATCTTAGTTCCGGAAGTTCACAGTTAATGTAACATCATACAAATAAATGATCGTATGAAATAACGAAATCGGCCAACCATCAGTGAAACTTTTCTTACGTCTTGGATTCTGGAAAGCGAGCCGAATATTAAGAGACTCACATATATATAATATATCTGTATTCAAAAATCTGGAGCAAGCGTAACCTTGTCGTGGAGCTACCGATCATTTGCCTGATGTGATTTACAAACCGGAATAGGCGAGCGTGATAGTTTCGCTTCTTAGTGGAACATTTCTCCGTCATTCCAACTCGTGACCTCAAGGAATTCACTTTCGTCGGAATTACGGTCGATAAATAAAAAAAAAAAAATTGCGGAAGTACATCGAAAACTAGAACCTCACAAGAGAGAATATAAAAATAAATAAAATTCTCTAACTATGCCCACATCTATATATATACACCTTATACGGAGGACCGTAAACACTGTGCTAATCTTATACAGTGACTAATGGACCCGATGACAGATAATTTTATCTCATCTTGAACGACCTTGAAATCAATATAAAAAATGATCCACGCTTCTCTAGCGAAACTTACTCGTAACCAGGAAATTTCTTGAGACACCGAAGCGAACGTTTCTTTCCCGTGGGCGGTGAAACCGTACAGCGAGCGGGATTCGATAAGGCCCAAAAATCAAGGAGAGACAGGTTCTCCCCGATCAAGAAACGTGCTCGAGTTTCTGCGGCAATATCATGAATATCTGGAGCAAGAGTAACCTTGCTATACGTAACCTTGCGCCTGAACTTCAGCGTTCTGGTAGGAGCGTAATGGCGGCTCGTGTTGACTGGTAAACTTCTCGATCACTTTCTCCGTGCGATGTTACTCGCTTTCTGGGTGAAGAGACGAACACCGTGAGAGAAGCAGAGAAGAGGAAGGTTCACGTAAGGTCTTTCGATCACCGGACCCCGTGTACCTGGACACGACTCGGCCACTTCCACTTCCACCTACCACTTCCACGACGCCAACTTCCTCCACCTTGACTACCTTCTTCGACCCATGTCCGTTTCGTGCATCCTTCCCGGCTTCTTGGGGAAGGATACGCGCCTATATAACTACGACGTTCCGCTGATTGGACGAAGTAAGCTACGTTTTCCTGAGCCTAGGGAACAAGAATTCGCGCCCGAGCCCAGCGGGCGGCACCTGGACAATATGAGAATTCGCCTGAAATGCGCGGTTAGTTTATTGTACTTAACAATCTTATTTACTTGACAGCCTTTTGGATTTCGTTCATCGGACTAACTGTCTACGCTTTTAGCTGGTCAATGTTAAATTGATTCAGTGTGACGTTTTGACGATTTTTTTTTTTTATTACTATTGTTACACTGGAGCACTAATTTTTGGGTTTGTATCGGGAACGATGATCGGATTATATTATTGCATGTGTGCTTGAAGTAATTTTTACGGTTTAATTGGTATTTTCTTGGTGAATGCACTATTTGGGATTTTTTGGTTACTAAAATTTATAAAATGGTGTATCAAGTTGTATTTTATTGATCGGTCGAAGTTGATCGCGGATGTGTTTTTTTTTTAATTTCATTATGCGAAGACGGAGAAAGTAGAATATACTTTTTTTTTTTAATGGTACTTCAATTCCTTCTGGCATTGCTTAAATTGATTTTAGCCCCGGGCTATTTTTCGAATGCTAATTAAAGTCCATTTTAACGAAATAGCCATAGCGATCTATTGACGAGGAACAGATCGATCAATAGCAGTAATCGATCCATTGTGTCACGTCCTTTTGTGTTTCTTTTATTCGGCATTCATGCAAACTGGGACAACTTTCAATTGTTTAATTATGTTCACATTGGTTTTTTTTTTTCTTAGGCTGCATTAGTAGTGCTACTGCAAGTCGTTCTTGTGGCGAGTAAGGCCTTGGATAAAACCCAGCTACAGCAGCAGTCACAGCAGCAAACTCCGTAAGTTTGTTCAATTAAATATATATTTTAGTTGAATTGTCATTATGATACGGATCAATTGAATAAGAGACTTGATTAAATTTTTAATTGTAGATATGGCACAGCGGCTCAAAAAAGATGGGGTGACGAAGAGGGTGGTTACAGCTACGGAGCGCCAATAGATGATCACCATGAAGAGCATCACGAGGAACATGACGATCATCACGATCATCATGATCACCACGATCCAGGTTACTGGAAAAAGAAGCTGATCTGGAAGCCCGGCTGGAAGAAAATCTGGAAGCCTGCTCAGAAGCAGATCTGGAAGCCCGCGTGGAAAAAGATCTGGAAGCCAGTCTGGGAACCCACGCAGAAAGCTGTTTGGAAGGAAATTCAAGTACCTGCTTGGAAGAAAATTTGGAAACCGGTCTGGAAGGAAATACAGGTACCCGCATGGAAAGAGATACAAGTGCCAGCATGGAAGAAAGTCTGGAAGCCTATTTGGAAGCCAATCAAAGTACCTGCGTGGAAAGAGATTCAAGTACCAGACTGGAAGAAAGTCTGGAAACCAATATGGCGAGAGATCCAGGTTCCTGCGTGGAAAGAAATTCAGGTACCAGCATGGAAGAAAATCTGGGTACCTGAATGGGTCAAGGTCGGGATCCCTGGTGAACATTATCATGGTACCGATGGTCATGGCTGGCAATATACCAGTCACGACCTTTGGAAGAAGAAGCTGATCTGGAAGCCACTGTGGAAGAAGTACTGGAAACCAGCGAAGAAACAAATCTGGTTACCCGATAAGAAATTGGAATGGAAGGAAGAGTGGAAACAGATTTGGAAGCCAGCGAAGAAGCAGATCTGGGTAGACGACAAGAAGCTTGTATGGAAGGAAGACTGGAAGCAGATCTGGAAACCAGCAAAGAAACAAATTTGGGTCCCCGACAAGAAGCTCGAGTGGAAGGAAGCTTGGAAGCAAGTATGGAAAACAGATAAAAAGCTCGAGTGGATTCCTGATAAGAAGCTAGCTTGGAAGGAAGCATGGAAACAAATCTGGGTACCGGCCTGGAAACAGATCTGGGTACCAGGCTGGAAAAAGATCTGGAAACCTGTCTGGATATCCGAATGGTTCCCCAGCGAAGATCATCACGATCATCATGGACATGGATGGGAAGATCGTAAAGACACTCAAACCCAAAAACCTCAAATAGTACCGTACAGTCTCGAAGCAGCGAATCAACAAAGTCAACAACTGACAGATACGAACAAAGTAACATGGGACAGGTCTCTCCAGGTTGGACAACCCAATAAAAGTCCATCCACATTATCCCAAGGTCTAGAACCACCACCGGTACCGGCAGCCAATCAAGACAACGGTAGAGCATTCAAATTTCCCAGTCGCTAATAAAAGTAATTCCGTAGCACGTAGAAAACCCGTGAATGTATCATAAGCCGCTGTATATATTAATTATAAGATGCATTAGGTACTTGAGCGATTGCTACTCGACTGATGTGCCCTTGTATATGGGGATTTGTACAAGTTGTCCGTTACTATTGACTTTATACACTGTTATTGTTGTTGTTAGTTTTTATATTGTTAACTAATTCTCTTATAAATAAACGACCATTAATATTTTTTTAAACAGCCCAAACTTCTCTGCCAAAGTTCTTTCTGTCGTCTACCAAAAATCTTATATTTATATGATGCAATCACTTCGAGACACAGGCACTATTTGCGCACTATATTTATCCATGCACGCAAGTGCTCACTCTAGTGCGTGACTACTACCAACCTGGAGAAAGTAAGATCAGTTATGGAAGTAACGATAGCAAGGAGTTTGCTCCAAGGAGAAAGTCTGCATCACCTACACTTTTCACAAAGGTATAAATTAATTCATACACGAAAGACATGCGTGAGCATATCAGACTCAGGTGAAGGTGCACATCACACGCGAGGGACATTAAGATTTCAAGTGTCAGCCATTGTCAATGGCTTCTTAACGTCAGTGAAACATCATCAGATTTTTTTTTAAAACCTTCTAAGATTAACTGTAGATATTTTATTGTACCCACGAGAATTTCACCGGACACTGGAATTCTCGTTATCCTAATTCATCATGACCGAGATAAAAGATGGATTCGCTATTTGAAACTCGTGCGAATCTCATGCGAGCATTTAACTGTAAATTCTCGCGGTTTAATTGCCCACCTGATTTCCAAGTAAAAATTAAAGAAATTTACCAGAAAGTATTCTTCTAATTACTTCCGACTGGCTGAACGTAACGTAATGCGTCCATACGGTATATGTGATAAGAATTAAGAATAAAAATGTATACGAATGACAAGTGGGCGCTGCTTATTAAAGTGTCACGTGTGAAATCTCCACTTTCAAAAAAAAAAAAAAAATAGAAATATGAATACAGTATATTCTCGAAAGTGTCTTGTCATTTCTTCAACTTAAGGTAGGTCGGTGTTTTTAGTGGAAACTAAACCGGTCGTTAGAATTCCGGTTGACATCAAATATTGCGTCTATAGATATACGACTAGTGAATTTTAAGTTACGCGATATCCACAGTTAGCTAATGTCAATGTCTGTGTTAAAGAATTAGATTTTAGTTTCTCTTGCATTTTAAAAGGCTATTTGACGTAGGCGCATAGTTATGTAAAATATGTAAATGTTGAACGTAATGAAAAATGTTAAATAGGTAAATAATAATAGACAAGACTATTATGCAATGCACAATGTATATACGTATATAACCGTATTTCTTTGAAAAAAGAATCAGATATTTTTCGAGCCATTAATATCATGCTTAGTCATCCATAAAATATGGTAGCGAGAGGGGGGAGGGGGGAGAGGGAGAGAGAGAGAGAGAGAACAATTTATTTGATCAGGAAGGAGGCCCTGTTGACATGTAAAACCCTATTAGAGATAACTTTGTCTGCTGAACTTCGACGATTCTACCACTAAAATTTTCATGATATATATATATATACATCATGCGTAGGAAATTAGTATACATATAAATATAAACTTGTGATAGGATAGTTATGAAGACGCGTGGCACTCGCAACGGCAAGCCGATGTGCTTTCCTTTTTTTTTTAAACTAAACCTTGAGACATGTGGCATTGAAGTTCTAACCTAACCTAACCTAACGAAATCACTTCTTACTCAATCACAACTCCGCGTGTCTAACATGAAAATTTTTTTTTTAATTCGGTATGGGTGTCGCTTTATGATTGTGACAGTATTGCTTAGGTATCAAGAAGCTATCAGGATCGTCCTGAAAAACACCGAGTGTCCTCATAATTGCCAATACTCAAGACCAAAAAGTACTGAGAACTACCCTTATTAAAAAAAAATTGTTATTCTTTATTTCAAGTGGCAACTGTATCCAATGTATTTCCAATTCAAAAAGAGTTCGAAAAGCTGCGATCACTTACACGTGAAATAGGATAACAAATACATTCTGCATGGATAGCTGGACTTGAATTGTACCAGAAAAATAAAAACGATTAACCTAGTGAACGCTGTAAATAATTGATTACAAAATAGCTATAATGTAAAACGACTGACAATTCCCTTTCCATAATTAGAAATCAGTGAGACAATTCAATCTCTTCCGCTCTGTTTAGCTCAAGAGCATAAAAATACATTGACCTAGTCAACAAGCAAGCAGAATATATGAATGAAGTGTGAAAGAAGATTATTTGGATAACCAAAATGTCTTCATGTATATCAAAAGCTTAGTAAAGATATATCTTTTTGACGTACCAGCATGACGTAGATATATAGAATATATAAATATACACATACACATACACTTGAATATCTTTATACAGTTTTCAGATCGTTAATAAATCATTATGATTAAACGGTAATTCTCTTGAGTACGATTACAGTATACTCGTGCGTGTAATAACGCTTAGAGTTTCAGTCACGGTTTTACGAGTCACGATATTTATGTGCACAATGTGCACAATGCATGCACGTGTATAGAAAAGACCATGGAAAAAGAAGAAACACCCTGAAAAGTCACACTACAAAGACAAGAAAGTATTGCCAAGTATTTATGTCAGGGATCACCCCATGTCACGTCGATAACATCGGTCTACCAGAAATGCTTATTTCTCTGTTCGTCAGATATAAGGTAGAATAGTTCTTTCAGGGAAGAGTCAGTACATACGAAGATGCTGCATACGTTGCTCTTCCTCGTCTTCGTTCTGTTCGTCGTTTTCATTATTTACGACAGCATCAAACCGGAAAACTTTCCACCTGGTGCGTAGGCGCATGCGCATACAAGAAAAAAAAAGATCAGGACGTAATTGTGGAAGAAGTTTAAGGAGAAAACGTATTTACGGTATCTCTATGATTAATTCTGTGTTGCATGATTATCAGGACCAAGATGGTTGCCTTTGTTGGGATGCCTACCGACGTTTTGGATACTTAGAAAAAAGTGTGGTTATATTCACGAAGCCATTCAAGAACTTTCTGATATTTATGGGCCAGTCTTGGGCTTGAAACTAGGAAAACAAAAATTGATTGTTATTTCGGGACACGATCTTGTCAAGAAAGTACTTCTTCAAGAGGAATTTAATGGACGACCTGACGGCTTTTTCTTTAGGCTACGAGCATTCGAAAAGAGAAGGGGTACGTCTTTGAATTTTATGAATATTTTTTATTGGTATTAAGCTGGATGGCCTAGTCGTCGGCCATGTATCGGTAACCGTCAGTCGTGTTATAATACTGTAGATTTTGCTATAGTCAAAGCACACACTGACGATTACTGGTACATGGCCAATAATCGGGCCATACACTGTATATACTTTTGTGTTTTATATAATGTACAGGTGTACTCTTTACTGATGGACCGGCTTGGTACGAAATGCGAAAATTCACTATGAAACATTTTCGACATTTTGGACTCGGTCAGACAACTATGATAAATCGTGTAAAGGTGGAGGCGGAGAATCTTGTGAAGGAACTTCAGAAACAATGCAAAAACGGTCCTGTTCTCATGCACAGAGTTTTCGATGTCGCTATTATTAATTCATTATGGATAATGTTTGCCGGACACGGATTTGAATACGGCGATAAGAAAATGAAGGATATTCTAGATACAGTTCATAATGCTTTCAGGTAAATTTAATGGATAAGACTCGAAGCATAATAAATTTCGTAAATTTATCCTGAAGCGGGAATATTCTGGTGCCTAGGATAATCTTGCTACCGAGCGAAATTGATTTCCACGTATCTTCACATAAATTTGGTGTTTCCGTATCGCAGGATGATGGACACCATGGGTGGTCTCGTGTCCCAAATGCCATTTCTTCGTTTCCTGATCCCGGAACTGTCTGGGTATAACGAACTCGTGAGAATTCACGAAAAATTTTGGGCATTTATTGACGAGGAAATCACAAACCACGACATGAAATTGGACGGTAATCATCCACAGGACCTGATCGATACTTTTCTGATAGAGATATCACGGAATAAGTCAGCTGACACAATCTTTAACAGTAAGTGTTTGTTAGATTTTTGACAGATCGCAGATAGTAAATCGGAAGTGACATTCTTTTTGATCGTTCTGTAAAGGAGAAAATTTGCTTATCCTCTGCTTGGATCTCTTTTTGGCTGGTTCCGAAACGACCAGCAACACATTAGCATGGACATTTATTTGCTTGGCACTGTATCCTGAGTGGATTACAACACTGCAAAAGGATTTGGAAAAAGTCGTCGGTAGAAATAGACCACCCTGTATGAGCGACGCCTCCTCGTTGCCAAGGATAGAAGCTTTTTTGGCTGAAGTAAAGTATTTTAATATCCTTTCGTTTCGCTGCCCTTAAAATCTATGTAGTTTCACAATTTTTTATCCAGGTTCAGAGATCATATATTCTTGCACCTCTTGGTATTCCTCATAGGGCTACAAAAGATGTTACAGTGGGTGGTTATGACATTCCTAAGGTGCACAATGGAGATATTTTCTGGATAAATTATATGCGATTATTATTTTTAATATTTAATACTATTTATGATGGCAGGACACGCTCGTTCTGCTGAGCTATTACAGTGTTGCCATGGACAAGGATCATTTTGAGAATCCCAAGGAGTTTCGTCCACAACGCTTTTTGGATCCCAATGGACAATTTTGTCAGAAGAGTGCTGCGATTCCATTCGGTCAAGGTAAGACATATCTTTGGTGCGACTTAAAAATGTCCAAATATTATTATTCATCGAGTGACAAGTGTGTCGCATGCATTTCTAAAGATTATTTTTTGAAGCGTAAAAAGCTAATATACAACCTTTTGCATGTCAAACTTTTATTTGCGTCTTTAGGCAAGAGACGATGCTTGGGAGAAATACTAGCTCGTTCGACGCTCTTCCTCTTTTTCACTTACGTCATCCACTATTTCGATTTCGAAATTTCTCCAGTTCACGGCACTCCGGATCCCAACGGCTACGACGGTTTCTCTATCTCGCCAAAACCTTATTATCTCAAGCTTTCGCTCAGATCCGACTTAGAGAATTAAAGAAACAATCATATGGAAAGAGGTCGAAGTTCCCGAAGATGGCCTTCTAAAAAATTCCAAATCCCACTCCAAATCCGTAAATTGTCTGATAAAAACAAAAGCACAAATCGAGAAAATAATCTCGTAAGAATTTCGTGTATCAATGTACGCGCAAAGATGATAGAAAAATAATGCAATAATAATAATAAAAAACAAAACTTTATTGAGGCACTACTGTTAATCAGTCTATTAATTTCGATGTGCCATTGGTGTAATTATCACGAGGAACAACTAATACTTGATAAGGCTTAGGCGAAATGGTCATTCCTGGTACGATGTCCAAAGTAGGAGTTTGTTTACCAGGAACTGGTAGCAGTACGAATTTCTGTAGAATACTAACAAACAGTAAAAAGAGTGCAGACCTCGCTAAGACTTCTCCAGGACAACGTCGTCTTCCTGAAAAGGTAAATTATCATGTTCAAAGACTTCGCTGTGAAAGGTATTCCCGAACGATTTGCTAAGCATCATCCGGAAAGATAATAAGAGTGATAAAATCAGGAACGTTTCGTTACGCTTTGTTACCACAATACTTGAGCACAGCAAGCGACTCATGATTTAGAAACAGATAAAGAAACTCTAAGAAGCACAGTAGAAGAATGCATTCTTCCTGCTGTAAATCCGGCGTCTATCTAGAGCATGGCTTTATACTTGTGCTAAGTAAGAGCGAAAGACCTCTAAGAAAAAAATATGAATTTTAAAGTAAATAAAATAGGCCTATACTTTTCTCCCCAACCTGGTTCAATGACGTATCATTCGGTGTAACCGAAATTCACGATTTCGTAACGAATGATGACGAGTGGGCGATCGTCAAATTCTCTTCATAGAAATTCGCATAGATTCCTTGATAGTTAGTCACGAAATAGTAGTTCCGTAACGTAACGTAACGTAAGACTGACAACTTTATGGTTAAATTTAAATAAATATTACCACGACCGAAGAGCATTAGATTCTCATCCGGGACGTAGGCGCCATCCTTTATAAATCGTTCCGGTTTGAATTTCTCTGGTTCAGGGTAGTGCAGCGGATCCATATGAACGCTGTAGACGTTAATCAGGACGGTGGTGTTTTTAGGTATTGTGTAACCAAGTAGTTCCGTGTCAGAGAGAACTCGTCGTGGTCCGATGACTGGCGTAACCATGCAAATTCTCTGGGACTCGGTCAATACGGCTTCGGTGTAAGGTAGACTAATAGGAAAAAAAAAAAAAGTATTTGGGGAATTCCCAATTTCGAAAATATTCTTTAAATATTTTATTTGCTTCTTGACTCAGAGAATATACGTTTAACCGATCCTCGTGAGAATATTGGAGTTAGAATTACTTTAGCTACTTACTTAGGTCTGTCGCTTAGTTCCGGAAGTCTCTCACACCCGACTACGGCGTCTACTTCCTGCTGCAATCGTTTCTGCTTGTCCACGTGCATCACCATGTTAAGAAATAGGAAATCCAAAGTAACTGTCGTGGTTGTGATACCCGCAATGAAGAGATCCATCAATATCATCACCAGCTGATCCTCTGAGAAATCATATTAGTTTTACTCTCTAGTATGTGTAGGGGGTTGTTGAAAATGTAAAAAAAATTTCTAGCGAAAATACTTTCTCCTTCGACTTGTAGACGCTTCGATTAGCGCTATTAGTCCGATCACGCGCACGTATAGGTTGCGAGTCTTTTATTTCGCGGTCACGAACGAAGGAGAGTTTTACATAATAACGGAACACGTATCCGCGAAGCTGGTTCGTTGGCACGTAAGTAAATCATTAAATAAAGGTCGTTACAGAATTTATTGCGAGTCCGTTATTGCTAACTGGATCGATAACATTTTAAAACATAAAAAAAAACACATGTTCCAGATTTCTAGTTACCTGTAAAACCAGCCTTTGCTCCTTTTCCACTGTACATCTCACCTAGGAACATATGAATTAAGTCATCTTCGTTTCCTGGAGTATAATTTTCCTTATGCTCGTTTATAATGTCCTAAGAGAAAAATTAAAAATAAGTTCGATCATTAAATACAAATCGACATACCGTCGGACAGATTGAAATTACTTGTCAAAGCGGAAGTAGACGTACCATAAGAAAGTTCTTGATCTCCTCGTTAAAAACCATAAGTACGTTGTACCCTGAGAATTCCGGAGCTAAATATCGCATCCAAGGGAAAGTCGAGAGGATTCCACCAGCCATATCGAAAGCTTTGGCACGACGTTCCATTAATTCCATAAAGTACTGTAACCTAAATGATAATTAATAAACGTCATGAAACAAAGTATCTGTGTGCACAGTTATTTCTATTGCTCATAAACGTCATGGCACAATGAATTTACAAGACAGTAAACTCCTAGGTATTTCTCGGAGTGTACCGTACTTGTTGACAAGCGCTCATTTCCCCAAGTGCAGGTGACTCCTGTGACACGAGACCGATAATTCTCGATGCAGTGAAATCAAGCTGTTTCTACCTGGGTCCCTCGCACAGTCGCTTTCCCGTTGCCATCGTCCACAGAACATTTATTACCGCCGGGGCGATAACTGGTTTCATTGAGCGTACTCCGCCAACCTTAAGATTCTCCATAACGTGGACGACCTCGTCCTTGATCATGGCAGACATTTCTCTACGACCAAATCCAACGTTTCTCAAGGACCTTACCATCCAGGTTCGCATTTCTTTCCATTCGGGTCCGTCCGACATTGTGATTCCTAGAAAAATCAAGTTCAAGTCAATTAACTGATCTAGTCAGACACGTGGCTACACTGTTCTTGACAATGTCCTCATGTATATTTATTATATGTTATTATATGTTATATCATATTATACCTTTATAAGGTATAATTATATTATACCTTTACGCATTCCCATATTCCTGATCTTGATGAATTCGTTCCACGGACGTCCCTCGTACTCCTGACCATTCAGAATCGTTTGAATTCCTTCATAACCCGAGACAGCTATCATATTCTGCCTTCCTAAACGAAGTGCTATCACGTCACTAGAATATCTTCGTGAAAGCTCCAAAAGTGCAAGATGCTGACCACCATGAATGCATGATAATTTTCGGAGCTGATATATATTACCAACCAATGGCCAAGAATAAGGTCCTGTATTACATAAAACATTGTTGATAATTTTATTAGTCCTAATCTATTTTTTTTTTCTGTCAATTCGAATAGAGCACATGTTAAATATCATCCGTAGCTTTTAGTTATATAAAATTATTTTTCAAGTTACTTAACGCTACGTTACCTGGTGGGTAGTTTTTAGATTTCCCGCCGCATAAGATGCAGACAATGAATAAAAGAACGACTATGGCCAGCAGTACGTCTGTTAACATTTTTTTTAAATTTACTAGACTGATGTCACCAAACGCACGCACGAAAATTTTAAGTTGTTATCTAACAGCCACACGACCGCAGAGCCACTCAAGAAAAACTTCGTGTTCGCGAAGGTCTCGCGTGACTGTTCTATAAGCGCCCTCTTAATGAGTTAGACATTCTAACATCCTTTATATTGCTCGTGATTGTGTCGCCTTGTTAAGCTAAACTCTTTAATAGGACAAACTAAATCGTACGTATATATAGCAGAGTAGTATACATATACAGCATACCAATGACTGACAAGTAAATGGTTGTTGGAAATTTAGTGTACTGTCTTGAATATTTCTCATTTGCGGAAAATTTATTGAAACTTATTTATAGTAATAAAAAGCATTGTTACGTAGGAGATTATGTACAGGGACAGTGAAGACTTCATACCGGTATTTATTAGGCCGAGGCATAAGTTATTTCGGTTTGTAGTAATAAATTGTTACGTAGGAGATTATGTATAGGGACAATGAAGACTTCATACCGGTATTTATTAGGCCGAGGCATAAGTTATTTCGGTTTGTAGTAATAAATTGTAACATTGTATTTATTATCCAAATGGCTCATGATACTCGAGCAATTAGAATGAATTAATAAAAATGGTATACTAAAATAGAAATTATATATAATTCGACCTAATAAATTAAAGAATAAATATTTGAAAACAGATTTGGGCAAAACATATGCTATATTTTACAAATATTTGTTAAGGCAACCATTTTATTTGATTTATACATGTACAAAGTATATTTACATAGTCTTATAGTCTACTTTACAATACATCTAAGTCGACTTCTTTTCTTGGTTTCTTTCTTGGCGTTTTCCGCCCTTTCATACTGTCCATTTTTCGCTTTTTAGCCTCCTTTTTCTTTTGCTGCCTCGCGATTTTCCGCCTTGCTGCCAATTCCGGGTCTGTGACGAACTATAATTGAAGTTGAGATGAGGGATTTGTTCTGCTATGCAAATACTATTTTACATTGCTTTATAAATTAACATATTTCCAGTACCTGTTGCGTCCTTGTCTTCTTCTTTTCTGCTTTCCTTGTGTCCAATTTCTGCTGAACAGTACTGAGTATTCTCGTATAATCTTCAGTACCTAATTTTTTCTTAATCATTGTCGCAACTTCTTTGGCTAATTGTCGAAGTGGCGCATTAGATTCTTCAATCGTTGACATTTCTCGTACCAGCGGAGACATAATGTTAAAGAGCACTGGTTTCAAGTACTCAATTGGTATCGTAGCTACCACTCCAGCGGACCATTTGAACACTGCAGTTCTCTAACAGACGGATCGAATTTCGAATAAAATTTCATAATAAATATATTATATGTTTCGAAAAATCAACTGAACTTACCATGCCTGTCGATTTGGGCGCTTGCGTTACTTCTATGTTAATAACTTTCCGCATTCTCTTGACAAGCCAAAGAAGCGATATATCATTACTACTATTTTTCTCAATTTCGTTTTCGTCTTCGCCTTTTGCAGTCTTAGATCCAATATCCTTAATCACCCTGGCGACGAAAACAAGATTTTTCACGACTTGATCGGCCAATTCCTCGAATGTCATCTCAGGATGTAATTGTGCAGCTAAATCAAGAACTAAACTCCTAATAGTATTAATGGGATCACAATAAATGTAACCACTATCAGGGTCACATTGATCGGGCTTTTTGAGGTGATCGGCAATAACATCGATATCAAGAGCAGCCAAAATGAAGCCAAGTAATTGACAAGCAGCTAGTCGAATCCATAAATGAGGATGAGCTAGTAATGACTGACTGTGTTCTGTAAAGAAATTGTACGTTAAGGTATTGATAACAAGTGGATTATTTTTATATTGAAGAAAAAGAAAGTCCACTCACCAGCAAAACCGCGCACGGTACTTTCGTAATCCTTGTTTTTCAAGAAATCAGGACAATTCGCTGATATTTTTAGCAACAATTGCAAAACTTGGAACAAATGATGATCGTGAATCCTTTCTGGATCTCCACAGTTTCCGTCCAAGTCTTTCACATGCTCCGGCTCCTTGCGCAATTTTACAAAGCGTCCAGGTTTCGATTCGTCAACACCATCGGCATAAAATTGTTTCAATACCATGGGCAATAAAGTTGGAAGACGTGTTTCGAAATTATTTTTCTCGGCAGTAACAAAAATACCACATAGTTGGGCTGCCAATTGTCTGTGTGAAATCTAATCGAAGAAAGTTTATAATGCTTGACCTAAATCTGCGATATGTAATTATTAAGCAACTTTTAAATTTACCTTGGTATCCTTTAACCATAGAAGTACAATATCGAACAACTTGGTTCTTTGATTATGAGGAACTCTAATGATCATTTCTTTAATACACTTTGCACAGAGTTTACGGCAAGTAGGATCATCGTCATTGACCAATCTTGCACCAACCATTAAAAATAATAATCCTGATTGTATAATAAGAACTTTCTGAAAGTAGACAATCGTAGATTAATTAAAAATCTACTTACGCAACTATGAGAAATAGTATAATAAGAATTTTAAATTATAAACTTACAAGAGGAAATCCAGTTACGATACTGTGTATCATCTCCAGCGCACTAAGCCGACCGGGCTGCAGTTCATAACTTAGTTGAGACAGATAGAAAGACAAATGTTTCTCAATTTTCTTTCCCAGTGGATACTCCATAAGGAACATATAAAATACAGAACGCGATTGTTGCCTGACGTGGTCCAGTTCAGACGTGATGCTCAGCATTGCAACCTTTTCCATAACATTGTTCATTTCCGAAATCACCATCTTGCGACTTATTATCGCTTTGATTAAAGTGAATGCCGTAGCTTGTTTGTCACAGTCGTGTAAGTCTTGTTCAGCGTATAACACGAGCGCTTTGAGTTGATCATTGCTGATTGTGAAATCTTTAACATCTCGTACGAGAACAGACATACACTTGAAAGAAGCCATTACAAGGTCGAAATTATCTCCTTTACTTAAACCGGCTGCAGCATACTTATGTAGGATACCAAACATGGAAGTACAAATATCTGACACTGAAGATTTCATTGATGGCAACTCCATTTTGAGAATCCAGTTTAGACATTGTAGAGCCAAAGCACTTAACTGTAACATAAAAACTATTTTAATACATTCTGAAAGGCATTGTTTCAATTTTTGATATTGCAATATTTACCTTCACGTGTTCAGATTTCAGACAGTCACTCAGGACTGGCACAAATGGATCTATGTATGGCTTAAATTCAGCATTAGATATGCGATCTCTTTTAAGAAGAACATGAAAGAGTTTTAAGCCAAACTCAATCATAACATGAGCATTGGTATTAATGGATATCTTTGCTGTTGTTTTAATGCCCATTCGACTTTTTGGTTCTGCTTGAATAATGAAACAGTCAGGTTTCTCTTTAGTTTGTAGCTTAACCTCTTTTTCAGATAATGGGTTGTTCTTCTTTGTAGGTAAAAGATGTGGTATACTTTCAGAAACTATTCCATATAGGAATATAAGCATCTTATCGATAGGTATAAAGGTATTGTCTGCTAATCCCAAAACTGTATGTCTCAAGCATTCAACAATTTTGCGTACAACTTTGAAAGAATGTGTTTTAACCAGTACATCTCTTAGCGGCACAATCAGATCCACTAAACAGGATTCTGTTATATATTTTCCCAGTATATTGAAAATATCAAAGCTTTTCGTAGACTTTGCTTCAGAAACATTCTTCACGATACCAGCAATTTCTTTCTCTTCTGCAGTCAAGCCAAACAGATCGACTTTACATACCTAATACAGATAAATAGTAGTAGGAAATAAAAGATTTATTAGCCATATTTGGATGTTAAATATTTTAAAAAGTTATAGCACTCACCGATAATATACTTTGTAAATTTTGGTTTATATGAAGTGGTTCGAAAAAGGATTTCAAAGAAACTAGAACAGCATGTATAGTATAAACTAGTACATGAATTTGAAATCCTTTTGTTAATAAACTATTCATTTCTCTTAATAAATGATGAAGATAATTAGGTCCCAAGGTAATCATAATCTTCTGGAGAGTTTCTCTTGTCACGCGTCGGATGGAATCCAAACGAGATTTAAGAAAAGTACAGAGCTTCATCAAAATGCTAAAACAAGATATTAAAGGTATAAGCATATGCGAATTAAAAGTAAAAATTTGCTACGAAAATTTACATTATCAAAGAAATAATATGCTCACCCAGGTAAGTTATTATCCAACATTCCCTCAGGTAGTTTTTGTAATAACTTGACAACAGCCAAAGCAATAGGAACTCTCATAAGTTCTTCTTCTTCTCTATCAGCCCCAGTCTTCCTCCTATTCACTTTGTGACTTGATTCATGTTGAGTCCGTGCCATGATAGAACGATGCAGTTGTGGCAATAATACTTTTGATATACCAAAAACTACTCGTCTTGCAGCTGATTGAGAAAGTAATATCTGCTTTTGCATAATGAGTATATCTGGCTGGACCTCCTCATTATCTTTCTCTTCTACTTCATCATGATGCACTATTTCTTTATCCAAAGCTTCGTCCAATTTTGCTTCATCCTCCTGGTTATCTTCTTCATTATTTTCCTCAGTTAAAATTTCTTCTTTAAAATCCTGAGGTTCAGTTTTGCTTTCTACACTTCCAATATTTTTCTCTGTATGCATTGGTTCGTCTAAAGGTTTGTATTTTGTGAGATCATAATGAAAAGCATCCAAAATGGCAACAATAATCCTAACAACTTGTCTTTGGAATTCTACAGATGATCTTAATTTATCCAAATAGAATTTCAATACCACTTCGTACTGATGCCATGGTAAAAGTCTGCACACGGTACCTACAGTTTCTATAGCAGCATCTACAATGCTGTTTTTATTCGCAAAGGATTCATTACATAAATAGGATGACGCCACAGGAAGAATAAATTGAGTTAGTGTCTTAGGATTTGGTGGTTTCTTCAAAGTTTTTGCGACGGAGCAGAACTTCAGTAATGCTCGAGCTTTTCTGTGAAGTTGTAGATGTTGCAAGTTCTCAAAGAAATCCACTTCAGGATCAGCTTTATTAGTTAGAGGTGATAAGTCCCTCAAGACAGCATGAACTTCAGGGCATTCCATAGCCATTTGGCCTAAAAAGGCTATGGACTGTAATCGTACTACCTCATTTTTACTTCTTATACCGTTCCTGACAATAGTCAGTATTGTATCGTCTATCAAATACTTTCTGTCAACATTATTTTCTTTGTGCGCCTTGGCTAACACGGGGCCAATTGTTTTCAGACACTGACCAGATGCATCGCGTAATGCTAAGTCATTTTCATGCTTCAGGAAGAAAAAGCAATTATAAATAATAGCAACCCCAAACTCCAATCTAATTGAATTTTTCTTGAGTAAAACATTTATCTCACTGAAAGCATCCAATCTTTTTTGAAAATCTGGTTGATCAATCCATCTGTGATCCCAGGCATTAAGAGCAGCGAGCAATTGGGAATTTTGTATCATGATCTCCCGGTACTCCTCTGCTGATGCCCTTGATATAGTTTCAAATAGTTGAATTAAAAGCTTTCTAGCTGGTGCAGCTGAGATTACACTCAGTAATGGTGTTATTGATCTAATATGAATTTCTGGCTTTTTTACATTCTTTGTCAAATTAATAACCGTTGTTACCAGTTCTAATATTATTTCCTCCGATACACCTAGAGCGGCTTTCTTTATCAGAATAGGTACGACCAAAGTAAGCAATGTATCACAAGTTTCTGGGTCCGATACTAGCTCAGATACTCGCGACAATATCATTAATTCAGCTTTATTAACACCTTTATTTGATTTCGTCAATTTTCTCTTGATGTATTCAAGGATATCAGGCACATGTGGCAACAGGATAGCCGATCCGTAATTTATACCTTGAGGTAAAGTTTGTAGGTCTATCTTTATTGTGTTTTTAACTATACCAGTTAATGGAGACGCTTTTACATCCACTTCCATCTGATTAGGATCATCACTGACTTTTCCATAGTCTTCTAGAGTCAACATTTTCTCCATCATTTCGACTATGGTCTTAATCACTGATGGATGTGTCTTGGCTCCCAGAAGAAGGCGCATTACGTATGGCAATGGCGTCACTGTCGGATCATCTTCACGATGCTTCACTAAGAGAGGATAGTATCGCGAATTCTGACTCCAAGATACAAATAATTTTAATAGAGCTGTAGGACTATGAATACCCTCAATAGGCAATTTCTCCAGCCAAGGAAACACCGCGACATTGAACAGAGCATCGATTTCAGAAGAAGTCCATTCGTAATTTTCAAAATGTGCAAAAAATCTTGCTAATATACTAATGCTGGTAGTGCGTACGTTTCTGATGGATGATAAGTATCCTGGATGAATGTTATCGGACATTCTTAAAATTCCTGTTACTTGTGCCAAGATACAGAAGACAATTCCAAGTAGACGAGGTAGCAGTTTACTTGCCATTTTACCGCCAAATTGCTCAATCACAATAGCAAGAAGATTTACAGAACTCTGTAAGCGTTTAGGCGGAATCACGCTAGTCAAGTCTATTGTACTTATTGTATTCTGTATTAAATCCTCTGGATTCAATTCATCCTCCAACTCCAGTGGTACGTATTTTTGGAAGAGTTTGAATGCCATCTTAGTAAATATCATCATTTCCTCTTCTTGACTTCCAGCGAGGAAGCGAAGAATTATTGTTCTCCTTGCAAGGCCACCGCCTTTACCGCCTGTCCGTAGTCCGGTTTTCATGACCATTTTGGCATAAATTATTCGCATCAATATTGGCACAAGACCTGCCCGATGATCTTCTTGAATCATATTGCTTTCTTTGTCGATTTTAAAGCGAGCGAGCTCGTTCTTCAAATTTTTCTCGTCGACTAAATTGTACAAGTGTTCCTTGTATGGCTGAAGATACTTGTGCTTGTACGTCATTAAACAATTAAGCGCAGCTTTTTGAACTTGAGGATTTTTTGAGGACAGTAGATCCAAGTAAATCTTGTATATTTCTGCTTCACGGTACAACGTCTTCGGATTAGATATTTTAGAAAATATCTCCATCTGTGCTAGCAGATATTTTAGTTTGAAATTCCGACTATTCTCAAATTTGGGAGGTTTAATATCCGATTTATTGGCAGTCTCCTCTCTTTCATCGTCATCACTATGTTCTTCCTGCTGATTATCCACAACAATTGTTTCTTTATATTTCGCTATATTGCAGCACTTGGCATCTTCTGAGTTTATCTTGAAGAAATTCGTATCCACAAAATCGATGAATAATCCAGTCAAGTCCCTGTTTTTTGTCTCGCAGAATTCAACGAAACCCGTCATACATTTCCATAAAAGAAGTTTATAATTTTCGACATCTGTTTTGTCATCATTATAGTTCATTTCAGATGCAACTGCTGTGATAACGTCGCAATCATACGTATTCTGATATTGAATAACTTGTGTTGTATTTGCAGAATTTAATTCAGCAAGGAAAATTGGCCAAAACTGAGTACACTCTTTGTTAGCATATGTTGCGATTATTTTACTGACAGGATCCCAGAGCAGTGAGAAATTGATGTATAAGTTTCCTAACAAGTAGTACAAGGGAAATTCATAAAAGCTTGGATTCAAATTACTTACTGCATGACTTTGGAATGCAAGAGCTTGCACGTGTAATAGTCTATCTCGATAAGTGTGTACAGTGGCAGGTTCACTTTCAGCTAAATATGGAAGTTGTAATGCATTCTTTGCAGTAATTTCTGTGGAAATCATAAGATCATCAACATCGTGAAACAATGAATACAGATGTGAAACAGTAAGCCGGACTTTGTGAATCGGAGATCCTAATAAAGGTGCAAGATTTTTGTTCAAATCAATAAACATTGACTTGTTAATAATGTTGTCTCGATGCTGTGATTTACGAATATGGGATAAGATTAAGTCTAGGCTATTCAAAATATTACTACTGCTTTTATACCTATGACACAGTTCCGCCAGTTTTATATCAGACTTTATGATTAAATCATAAAATTCATTTGGTTCTAAAATATGAATAGCACTTTCCACTGCCAGTAGAAACGCGAAGCTCAATTTTCCAAATTCCTCTGATGCAGAATTACCATCAAAGTCAAACAATTTTTGATTTATAGAAATGATGCCGTTTGATAGTATCCTTACGATTTCTTTTGGAAGTGGATTCAAATGAGGTAAAATTATCAGAGTTCTTAAGGCATTGTCTGAGATATTAATTTCTTG
Source organism: Calameuta idolon (assembly GCA_030142285.1). Lineage (NCBI taxonomy): Eukaryota > Metazoa > Arthropoda > Insecta > Hymenoptera > Cephidae > Calameuta > Calameuta idolon. The sequence goes on from JARQSV010000599.1 coordinate 620,152, forward strand.
TAATATTTCTACGTTCTTCTGAATGTAGTTTGCCGTTTCCATAGGAGCTGCACGTATATCCAATGGATACCTTTTCCACTTTTCCAAATTATCTCCATTGAGGGATGGTGCAGCTTTTTCAAGAATTATCTTGGCTAATAACCGAAGTACTTGACCATCAAATCCTGTGCGAATATTGTGCTGCAATATATATGGCAGTACTAACGTTTCAAAAGAAGAATAGGGTATAAGATGCTCAACCACTTTGTATAATATATTAATGTCCTTGATAGATAATGTCTTGAGGACGAGATGACTTGAATTTTCTTGCATAAGCTTAATGTTCGATGCTAACAGAATTGCAGCAGATATATTACTTAGTTCTTCAAGAATTTCCTTATTCTCTCTGGCAAAATCAATCATCTTCACAATTTTCTTTATTACAGGAACTGGGTTCACCAACATTTTTCCACCTTTATATTTAATAATTTGGTGTAAAAATTTTAATATCAGACGCAAGTTTGTATCTCTTTGTGCTAGTTCCTCCGTAGTTGATTGTTTCTCTAGAATCTGATCGATAATTCGCAAGAGCACGGTCCAAAGTATTTCACTTTTTTGAGGATGTATTGCATTTAGTATACAATTCAGGATTTGCTCCAAAATATTACACAGTACTGTTTTATTGATTGCAGTATCTTGTAATGTTCCAAAATAAAGCATTAACATTTGCTCTGCACAAGAATGAAACTGTCCAGGTGTCCCTGATACAACTTCAAACAGTAATTTGCTACATCCTGGTATATTGGCCTGCTGTTCCTCAAGAACTGTTAAGACCAATCTCAAAAATTCATCTTTATCTTTGACTTTCCTTACGACAAAGGCAAAACTTTCAGCAGCAAAATTATTCATATATTCCGGTTGCGAATCTGCCAGTAATGGCAACAGAAGATCAAAAACAGTTCCCACATTTTTAATCAAATACCGCCATAAAAATTTAAACAAATATGCCAACGCCGTAAAAGTACACTCCAGCTGTTCTGTATCTTTGGTCTGTAGTAAATCAATTATAACAGCTAAGAATTCTGGGAAATATTCATAAAACTCCTTTTGAAGATCCCTTGCTAAGGCTACCACTAGCCTGTAATTAAAATAAGCATAAGCATAAGTATGCAAATGTATTTATACATATTGCGTATGTCTGTTGAATATTGTACTTACTCCAAAATTGGCTGAAGAAATAGCACATCCTTCATTCGCAAGTATTTTATAAGCGTGTCAATGACATGCTGCTTACTATTCAATAACTGAGGTAATGTGACAATATCTTTGACTTCTTTTTTAAAATTGCTATACCTCTCAGTGAGGTTGAGAACATTCCACTTTTGAAGAACTTGATAAAAATGCGTTTCTTTCTCATCATCATTAATTTCATTGCGATGAGCCACGCGGTGAAAGACGTCTACATCAATATCAGCTATTCTTTCAGAAAATGGTTTAAACTAAAAAAGTATCAAATAAAATAAGTTTCATTTAGGGTTATGATATCAGGCGAATTGTCAAAGAGAGGTTTATTACCTTAAAAGTATTTGTTTCTTTATGACGTGTTGGTTTGTTCTTCATTTTGACGTATATATTAATTAAAAACGTTAATAAGTTCCCGCACTATAGTTTCTTTTACGACTTGTCACATGTAGTAAATTCAATTCTATTAACACCGACAACAAATAATGGAGCACAAACCAGAACAAACTGCAATACCACGTGCAATGGTAAATTTAAATATGACCATGAGTTATTTAACAACTAGAAAGTAAACTTGTTTTATCGTAGCCTAAAACCACACAAGAGACTTGAAGTAAAGGCTAGTTTACAAGGGCAATATGGCAAAGTTATGAAGGAACCATAATCATAATCCTCTACATAAGTCTTAAGGCCGTTCTACAATGGGACGTTGTCGGTAGACATTTGTCGTAAGTCATTTCCATATACCAATCAAAAAGATTTTTCCACTTTTTTTCGTTGCTGTGGTTGGCTTGTAGAAACGACTTGCGACAAACGTCTACCGACAACGTCCCATTGTAGAACGACCCTTAAGTCCTTTCTACTACGTTTACGAATGGCCGTTCATGACAGAAACAGCTGATTGACATAGGAAATGTAAACATCGTGCTTTTGCGGATTGAAATAAGTATAAACATAAAAAGGAAGAAATACTGTGGAGCATAGTTAACTGTATGAATATTTTTAAGTATTCAAATAATTTTATCGTTGAACAATTTACGTAGGTTATTTTAATTTATTTCTTATAATTTGATATCATATGGCAATTCTCTGAATTATAAATTTGTTATTATAATAAAATATGTCAAACGCTGAGGAATCTAGTGGTAAAGTAGAGTTTAAGCGCAAAAATAGGAAGCCTATGAGAAAAAGATTGGCTTCTTCTGAAGACAGCAATAGCGAAGATGAAGATGTCTCTGTCAGGTATAAAATAATTTTTTTATATTTTTAAAATTATATTAACGTTCTTAACTATAAAATAATGTTCTTTGTTAAAGAAACAAAGTTGAAGAAATGAAAATTCTGCAAAAGCTAAGGCAACGACCACATGGTGTTAATATTGTTGGTTTAGCTCTGGGAGAAAATGTTGCTCCAGACGCTATGAATGTAGGTATTAACAAATTATAAATTTAATTTTATTTGTTCTAAATATATATTTCCATTTAGTCAGATCCGTTTAATGTGAAAAAAGGTGGGATGGTAAACATGGCTGCATTAAAAAACAATAAGCTTAAACAAGACGATGCTTATGACACGGGTATTGGAACTCAATTTAATGCAGAAACTAATAAACGTGATGAAGATGAGGAAATGTAAGTATGTGCAATCAAAATGTATTCTTAAAGATAATTAAATGGAACAATATTCAGGGTGAAGTATATTGAAGAGCAGCTCTCAAAAAGAAAGAACAAAAGTAATGAAGAGAGTGAACATAATACAAGTGGAGATAAAGGAACATATTGCTCACCTGAGGAAGCTGCTCTTCAGGCTGTACCTGAACATTTGAGACAAAGTTCTGCGCACAGAAGTGAAGAAATGCTTTCGAATCAGATGCTCTCTGGTATACCTGAGGTTGATCTTGGTATAGAGTAAGTTTTAAGATTTCCTTAGATCATTTAATTTTCTGCAATCATTTTCATCATGTTTCAATATTCACTTAGTGCTAAAATACGAAATATTGAGGCCACAGAAGAAGCAAAATTAAAGCTACTTTGGGACAGACATAGAAAAAAAGATGGCCCTTCACAGTTTGTGCCCACAAATATGGCTGTGAACTTTGTACAACATAATCGATGTAAGTTCTTAAATTTTGTAAAGATATTGACAAAATGAAAAATATTAATTTCTTTATATGTTGACAGTTAACATTGAAGACGCAGATGTTCAAAAAGGAAAACAAGATCTTGAAGAAAGAAAAAAGGCTGCATCTCTTAATGAAAATGTAAAAGGAAAACGTAAAGATAATGGAGAAAAAGCAACTGATGATTATCATTACGAAAGGTTTAAGAAGCAGTTTAGGAGATTTTAAGATATTAGAAAAATATAGAATATAATCTGCTAATTGTAATTCAAATTGTAATAATAATTAATAATGAATCCCACTATACAACAGGTAATTGCTTTTTTTGCAATCAGACATTCCATTCGAGTTATACGTGCTACTAAAATATATTTTAGTCTCCATAATTCTATTATTTTTTTATATTAGCAGTAATTTTAAAACCAGAATCAACAATTTGAATATTGAAGAATGAAAAAAATGTTACAATAAGCCGTGTTCGAATCAAACCTGACTTGACCAGACTTACAATTAGTTTTAGTTCACAAATGTACCGTCGTGTTATGTCGCGCACATGAAAATCGTACATGAAACACAGTCTCACCCAGTAAAAGTGTGTTGTCATTCGATTCGGCGTGACAAACGTTTAATAAGCTGTTAAAGTAACTTTACAATAATGGCTATGCTTAACGAATATTCGGGTAGAAATCTTCCAGATTATGAATTTGAAGCTGTGAAAAAAGTGCACTTTAGTCCATATGCCGACAACGGAGGGTAAGATTGGAGTATAACCTGAAGCTTATAACAATTACAATGGCTTCACATCATTCTAAATATCACTGTTTTATATTTCACATATTTTCAGGAGTGTAATAGCTCTTGCTGGTGATGACTTTTGCATTATCGCAGGAGATACCCGTTTGAGTTCTGGATTCTCAATTTACACTCGAGAGCAACAAAAGCTCTTCCCGCTTTCGAATACCACGGTTTTGGGTTGTTCTGGCTGTTGGTGTGATACTTTAACTCTCACTCGAATTTTGTCAGCTCGTATGCAGGTATAATGACAAAAGAAATAGCAAAAAATTTGATTATACCAAGACAATCTATTTTAGATGTATAAACATGAACATCATAAAGAGATGTCAACGCCTGCTGCTGCACAGATGCTTTCTACAATGCTATACTACAAAAGATTCTTTCCTTATTATGTGAGCAACATGCTAGCTGGTTTAGATGAGAATGGCAAGGGTTGTGTATACAGTTATGATCCTATTGGCCATTGTGAAAGATCTAATTACAGAGCAGGAGGCTCGGCAGGTGCTCTTCTTCAACCTTTATTGGATAATCAGGTACTACCAAAATTATGTGATATACTTGTAGCTTTTAGAATTAAAAAAAACTGTTACTGTTTTCTATACAAAAGTATTATTATCAAGCATCAGTACATGACACTTAATTAACAGGTTGGTTATAAAAATCAAGAAGGTGTTGATCCAACTCCATTATCTCAAGAACGTGCCCTGGCTATTATTAAAGATGTATTCATCTCAGCAGCTGAGAGAGATATTTACACTGGTGATGGAATCAGCATCAAAATAATTACCAAGGATGGTGTAAAGGATGAAAGCTTTGGTTTGAGAAAGGATTAATTGTCTTAAATATTTCATAATGTAATGTCGCATCCATTTACAAATAAAATATAATACTTTACAATTGTGAATATTATAGTATTCCAGACCTTATGACTAACCCTACATGTACATCAAAGCATTCTGAACATGAAATAAATCACAAAAATTAGAAGCAACACTATTGCCAGTTTGTAACAATGGAAAACATAATCTAATACAGGCACTAATAGATTCAAAAGTATCATTTCATAAATTAATAGTATTTATTGCTAAACCATTGGCGACTGGTAGCTGCAGCTATTGATATACAATTACAAGTTTAATAACTGGTCATGTGCAGTTAATGCAAATAAACGTGTTTAAGATTAAATATTGAAATACGTAGTTATGAATATCTTAGACCACTATGCATAATAGAATGAATTCAATATTTAATCGCGATGTTCATCTAAAATATCTTGTATTTATTTCATATAAACACAAAAAGATAGCCTACTTTATAATACACCGTATCAAAATAACCAAAGGAAAAGAGGAAAGGGATCTGAGTTACACTTGATTCTACCATCTTTAAAGGTCGTCTCATGAGAATAGTAGAGAAGGGTAGAAAGTAGAGCTTTGATTCCCCCGAGATTCACTTCTTCGTCCCGGGGGGCAAGAGTGGCTGGCCACGATCCTTTCCACGTAGTTTAATACCCAATACTCGTTCAATTTTGCCAATCACCATTTGATTAGGGATACCCCTCCCAGCTTCGTAATCATTAATGACCTGAGCTTTTTCATTGACTTTCTGCAGAATAATAAAAGGAACAAAAGGAAACATAGTAATAATAGATAATAATGTGCAAAATACATTAATATGAGATACCGTAGCAAGATCCTTCTGGGACATTCCTTTATTCTGTCGTCCCTGCTGGATAAGTTTACCAAGATCCAAAGGTACTTTATCGTGCTTCAACTCCTCAGTCTCTCGGTCCAATTTTGCTGTGTTTTTTGTAGTCACATGCTGCTTGTTTGCACCACCACCCCCTAGCAACAGAAATAAAAACGTGTACACATGATGTTACATGCCAATGTTAGCTAATATTCATAATTATATACAAATAATCATAAAAGAAACATCCACAATTCTTTACTTACACTTGACTTGAGTTTCCACTGCAACACCCTGACGTCGAGCTGCATTGACCGCCTAAAGAAAACATACTCCAATCACCAATTGTGAAAATTTTCCAATACAAATGTTACCTCGCCAAACAATTACCTGTTCTGATTTCATAGCAGACCCCTTCGGCACTCGCTTACGCAAGGTAATCGGCACAGTATCCCAATCTGACATGATTGATATATTTGTCGAATTCGGTATATTATTTATTCTTAATCAAGTTAATAATATCGTGCGTTTTAGTTTATAACCAATACAAGGTGTTCCAGTAATTTCTCTGTAATACGCTTCGAAATTCCACTATTGGTAGTTGCGCAGAGCAAAATCGACCCAAACTTGGAAATTGTCCAGATATCCCAGCTACGAATGTTCAACGTGGAAAGTAATGTCCTTCTCTAGCCAGCGGGTGGCGCCTTTGATCAATTTTCGAGCGAGTCTTATCTTTTATTTTTTTTTAAATACAATCCGTACTTACGCACAAGGAAGCGATCATATATTTTTAATTTTTTGACAGTTTTCAAAGAAGATTGCAAATGTATGAAGGAAATTTGTCTTTTTGCACTTCGTATTTCACAATTTTAGACTTCTTATCTATCTTCAAAACTAATAATATATCACAACCCGTTAAAAATTTTCATATTCCATAATTTTGTGTATTGGTAGATTTATAATACGGAAATTATTGTTGTAACCTCGCTAATCGTGAATGTCGGCTCGTCGTTTTTACAGTATGTAATCAAATATTCTTTTTG
>JARQSV010000599.1:627118-660517 GCA_030142285.1 Calameuta idolon
TTTCTGAAAATGAGTGTGCAGTACCTCCAAAAGAAACTCAGGTTGTCATATGTGGTGGAGGTGTTATGGGTGCTGCTGTAGCATATCATCTTTCAATGATGGGTCTAGGATCACAAACAATATTGGTTGAAAGTGGCAGGTAAATTACACAATTTTCTATCGTTTAGAATTATCAACCTAATTCATCTTTATGTTTAGAGTGGGAGAAGGGACAACATGGCATTCATCTGGTCTAGTTGGAGCTTTTAAACCAAGCCTGGCTCAAGTAAAGTTAGCTCAAGATAGTATTTCTTTATACCAAGAATTAACAAGAAAAGGTTTACCCACAGGATGGAAACAATGTGGAAGTTTGAATTTAGCACGTACCAGAGATCGCATGACCTCATTTCGAAGAATGAAAGCTCAATCTGTGTAAATTTTTATTTATAATAATAGTGTGAATCATTTATTGTGTTCGATATCAATGTTCTAAATTTCACAGATCATGGAATATAGAATGTGAATTGGTATCTCCAGAAGAAGCACAAGCATTATGTCCTATGATACAAGTCAATGATCTCATAGGAGGTTTGTGGATTCCAGGAGATGGTGTAGGGGATCCTTATCAAACGTGTTTATCATTAATTGCTGAAGCCAAAGATAGGGGTAAATTAGCTATCAATAGAAATTCATATTCCAAATTAAATAATTTGTACAAAATCCATCTTTCCTATTCATAGGTGTGCAAATTTTTGAGAATTGTAAAATCACTAGGATATTAAACGAAGAAGGTCGTGTCGTAGCAGTGGAGACTACGCAAGGAACAGTAGAATGTCAACACTTTGTCAATTGTGCCGGATTCTGGGCACGCAACGTTGGAAAATTGAGCGAACCTCATGTAAAAGTTAGTATCCCATTTCAAAAGCCTTTCTAGAAATAAACCACACCAGACTCCTAAATGTATTGAATCTAGGTACCATTACATGCTGTAGAACATTACTATCTCCATACAAAACCATTAGCTGGTTTAGATCCTATGACTCCTGTAGTTCGCGATCTGGACGGCTACGTTTATTTTCGTGAGAATAAAGGTCGTATTTTAGCTGGGGGCTTTGAACCAGTTGCCAAACCTGCTTATGAAGATGGTGTAATTCCTGGTGAGATATATGATGATTGAAAAAAAATATTCAGTTCAACATGAGATACAATTCGTTCTAGAGAGTACAAGTCAGAGATTTTTGCCTGAGGATTGGGATCATTTTCATATATTACTTGAACAAATGCTGCACAGAATACCAAGCTTAGGTAATACAATTTTAGAAAGATTGTGCAATGGACCTGAGGCATTCTCTCCAGATTGCAAATGGATTGTAGGAGAAGCTCCTGAAATTCGAAATTACTACATTGCTGCTGGCATGAAAACAGTAAGTTCCTGGCTTACAAACTCTCTTGATATAACCTTTGCCTGCACGAATCCGTTTGCAGGTAGGAATATCAGCAGCTGGTGGAGTCGGACGAGCAACAGCAGAATTAATAACAAGCGGCTCCACGTCTCTTGATATGTATGAACTGGACGTGTCTCGTTTTCTTGGACTGCACAATAATCGTAAATTCTTACGAGATCGCGTGAAGGAAGTTCCTGGTATGCATTACGCTTTGCAATATCCCAACCATGAGTTTAAAACCGGTAGAAATTTAAGGATGTCACCAATCTACCCAAAATTGCGAGAAGCTGGAGCTGTCTTTGGTCAGGTAATGGGATACGAAAGGCCATCCTGGTTTCAACCTGACGAAGAACATGGTATTTTATATTATTGTCCACGATATTATCCTTAATTACAGTTATCTGATTAGACCTATCTGTTTATATTTAGAATTAGATCCGCTTGATGGATCGCAACGATACAAAATTGCGTATACGAATACTTTTGGAAAACCGCCATGGTTCGACTACGTTGCAAAAGAATATGCCGCCTGTAGAGAAACCATTGGATTGAGTGATTATTCTTCATTTACTAAAATTGATCTATGGGCACGTATCATAATATTTTTGTATTAAATATATCTAAAGGAGATCTTAATAACTAATCGCTCCTTAAATTATTCCAGTCAAATGGTATGGAAGTTGTAGATCTATTACAATATTTATGTTCAAATGATGTTGACGTGCCAGTAGGAAGCATAATTCATACCGGTATGCAAAATCATCGAGGCGGTTATGAAAATGATTGTAGTTTAGCCAGAATTGCACCAAATCAGTAAGTGCATAAAGAACGATTAGCCCATTCCAACAGTAATATAAAATTCTATTAAATTACAGCTACATGATGATTGCCCCTACGATTCAACAGACTCGTTGTAAACATTGGATCAGCCGACATTTACCAGCTGATGGTTCTGTTGCTGTGTCTGATGTAACATCGGCATATACGGCTATATGTATAATGGGCCCTGCTACACGACAATTATTATCAGAACTGACTGACACAGACTTGAACCCAAAGAATTTTCCATTTTTCACGTTCAAGGTATCTCAGAATTATATACAGTAGCCTTTTATCTTTTAAAACCTTTAGTAAAAACACTGTACAAAAGACACGCTTTATTTTTATCAGGAGTTAGACGTTGGTTTAGCTAATGGAATCCGTACAATGAATTTAACCCATACGGGAGAACTCGGTTATGTTCTCTACATACCAAACGAGGTATACTAAAAAATGAGTTTATTTCTACGTATTTTTGAGACCCACTTCCATTGACGACTATCTCATATTCTCATCCTAGCCAGATAAGTTATTCGACATACAATCCAATGGCTCTCATGATGTTCCACAAGCAACCTGCACTAATACCATTCCTGATACTAACCTGTGGTAATTATATTCCTTTCCCAATGGGACCTCAAATACGGGACTAGATGTACCATGAAGATTTATCAAAGGAAACCTATCACGGTTCATTTTCTTTGTCATTTAGTTTGCTTTGCACGTCTATACCAGGCTAATAGATGCTGGAGCTAAATATGGGATAAGTCATTCTGGTTATTATGCCACAAGAGCATTACGTGTTGAGAAATTCTATGCTTTCTGGGGTCAGGATTTGGATACGTTCACTACGCCCTTAGAATGCGGTAGATCTTGGCGAGTAAAATTTGATGTAAGTTTCAAAATGCAATCCAATCATTATCATTCAGGAAACCATTAACGAGAGTATATTATATCATTTTTCAGAAAGATATAGATTTTATTGGGCGAGATGCTCTTCTAAAGCAACGCGAGGAAGGCGTAAAACGTAAATACGTCCAATTGCTGTTAAACGATCATGATTTGGAATTTGATACGTGGTGCTGGGGCGGTGAGCCTATTTTTCGTAATGGGAAATATTGCGGTATGACTACGACAACCGGTTATGGATTCACCTTCAAGAAGCAGGTCAGTCAGAATAACGTTTTAATTTAATCGAAATTATGATAGCAAAGATTTCATATAAATGTAATCTTTCTTTTTTTATGGGATCAAAGGTGTGCCTTGGGTTTGTACAAAATCTCGATTCTGAGGGAAAACCACAGGAAGTAACAAATGAATACGTTTTATGTGGGGATTATGAAGTGGATATCGCGGGTATAAAGTTTCATGCAAAATGTCATTTGCACAGTCCCAATCTACCGACAAAGTTCCCCGACAAAGAGCGGGACGCTTATCACGCGACACGAGATCAACAGACGTCATAATGATCGCTCATGTGCTTCCCAGTTGTGTACAAACGATGTATATAGAAACATTTAATAAATTATTTAATAAATGCCATTCGTATATTACTACATCACTCTTCGAAAAATCTTCGAAATACGTAAACTTACTCAAGTGTTTGTCTATGTATTTTTTGTCGCTTGTCCATCGCTATAAGTTTTTCCAATTTTATGTATATACGTAACACGTAAGATTATCAGGGCTTTGGACGATGCTCGTTACATTTGGAAAGAGCTGTGACACTTGACGATTGTCGTCATTTCGTAACATGTATTACAGCGACTCTTATAAAAATACGTCTAATTTATATTATCACGAGCATCACTGTTATCCAAATGTATCGCACACTATCTAATACATACATGAGAATTCCTATGTTTACTTACAAATAACGCTATGAGTAATTTAGCTACGATAATTCACTTTTGCATTTATTATCGATACATTATATACTAATTCAATCGAAACAAAAAAAAAAGAAATTGGAGTCTTCTCTTTGCGCAAATTACTGAACACCATTGTTGCGCCTTTGTATTAATTTTATAACATTTGCTTTATATTATAGTTACTTTAAATGCTAATCGAAATTACATGAAAAGAAAAATAAATGGGGCTTTTCCTTGCATTTTTTTTTTACTGAACATCATTTTCACTCGAATATACTTTTTCGGCCATGATCAACGTCAAAATTATGATTTGCACTGTATACCTATGATATAAGACACAGTAATAATATATCCATTTACAAATACATAATTCAAAAGACACGATTCATGTGGCTGAATGTTCGTCGCTCGCTTCACCATTTACGGCGACGATTTTATTAAAATATTAACATTGCAATTGCATCATTTATATGCTATTTCAATCGTTACACTTATTATTCGATTATTCCATATTTATCCACCAAAAAAAGAAAAAAAAAAGTATAGAGGAGTATGTAAAGCCCAAGGTATAGTACATGTATTCGTAGATTAACAACTTTTTACACGCGATTCGTATTCACGAATTTACTGTACACAAAATTGATAATGAAAAATAAAACCTTTTATCACTCTGGGATCTCCGGTTCCGGAGTGGGCTGAACTTGTTTTTGGACCATGCACGAACGAGCTACGGACTCGAACAGCCTGTAACAAAAAAAAAGCATAAGACACTGCAACCGCTACACATTGTATTAAAGTATGTTATATGTGATTAGATAACTCACTTTTCAATCTCTGGTGCACAGTGGACAAACTCGTGCGTCCAGAATTTGTACGTGGGGTTCTTGATGAGCTCGATAAATGTAATAAGAAGTCCCCATGGATGAGGCCGGTTAACGATCAGCCTTTCCAGTAGCACTCTCGTGATTTGTTCTTGAATAGCCTCAGTATTGGCTTCAGCGAACAAATACAATAAAGTGCAACTGAAGTAATGCGTATGACTGTTTGGATATCTAAGCTGATTCGCAATAGCATTCAGAAACAAGTAACGGCCTTCGGTATCAAGATCGACAGCCAGATTTTGAAAAATGTCCATGTGCGCAGAATGAGCAATGGTCGACATATTTGGTGTATGCCCTTTGCTCCGAATAAAGGCAATGGCCTGTGTACCAACGTAGAGCACCAAAGCGTTCATCAATTGGATATTATAACGCATACCAGCTTCCTGGGAAACTTGAAGATTGCTACGCAATTCCGATAGGAACGTAACTGGAGCACGAGCCTTTAGATATGAATCCAATTCCTTCTTGAAATTTGATGGTTGAATCATCGATGCAAAATTCGTGAGTACCCTAGGTGCATGAGCGATCTCCTGGAGCATGTCGACTTTAAGGTTGGGCGTGAATGGATCCGGCAGACGCATGTTTCTTGGGAACGCACTGAGAATGAGGTTCCTCATCTGTATGCAGTTTGGTGGTATTACGTCGCAGAATCCATAATGATAGTCGCATAAGAATTCCGGAAAGTCGTGCAACAGCACCAGGAGTACTCTCAGCGTGCCTTTGTACAAGAGTGTCACTGGTTTGGCCAATTCGGCATTGCGCAGGTAAGGCGCGAGATACTTGAAGAGATCAATCAGAAGTTGCGCGTACATTCCCCAGCACTTTTGTTGCGGTGTGATGGCAAGCATGCGACCGATGAATACACGATGAGACACAAGTTCCAGCCAGGCGTAACAGAATCCGGATGCCTTCGCTGGTCGCAGAATATGCAGGGTGTGACAGAAGGCAGTAAGTACTTGATAATTGACGGCTTCCAGGACAGGTTCAGGAGCACATAATTCAAGGAAGAGCATGATGAAAATTCTGTGATAAGGTAACTGTTGGAAGTCCGTTCCGCGCATCTCGTGATCTTGAAGTAGAACACCGGCCACAATGCCCAAGACTTTGTTCAACAGGTTAATCTTAGTGTGGGTGTTAGTCGTGTCACCGGAATGTTTCACGAGAAGGGCGACAAGGCGCACGAAAGCGTCCAAGGTGTGGAAACATTTGGCACGAACAACTGATGGAGCTGCGTTAGCCTCTGCTAAAGCTCTGTAGCACAAATCAACGCACATTTGCGTGCTGAGCTTGAAGAAGCGAGTAATGAGATCGTCTGTCTTTAGGATTCCGTGGATGTTCATTTGGTGAACAAACATGCCGAATGCCTTTGTCGGATCTCGAGCATGAGTCGGACTGTGATGCATAGACACCCATTCACGTAACAAATATTCGGTCTTCTCCATGAGTCCCGGTGGGTCGTCGAAGTCACGGGCCTGATGATCAGAAGTAATGAACTACATAACTGATAGTTTTCATATCCTAGATACAATAAATAATTTCATGTGATATATACTTACTCGCACTTGGAGAATTCCAGAGTGAATATGGGCAGTAGGTCCAGCCGGTGCACGATCCGCTAATACGGCCGGATCGTGGTTAGCACGTAAGGACTCAATCAGGCTAGTGAGTCTGAATAGTGAGATGCTGTAAGAAGATTTTTGTGCAATGAAAGAGTCAAGAAAGACTTACGTAGTTAAAAAAAAGGAATTATGAATATACAATGATTTTTACATAATAGTTCGGGTGATCATAATAAGCTAAATACCCGATGAAGCTTCTTAACTTTGTTACATAATTACCTTAAAATCAACTGCTGTCTACGACAGAAAGTAAGCAACAGTTCGATCAATGGTTAACGAAATATTTGGGCTCATAATCATGCCGATTGAGATGAGGAAGAAATAAAAACACCATTAGACTCAAGACTAACCAATCAATACTCACCCTTCTGGAGGAGAACGAAGATGAGCCATTCTGGCAAGAATCTCAATTGTATGGAAGAGATCAGATTCTGTGACATGCGTTGTTTGTCTTTCATCTATCAGGTAAAGTTGTACGAGTTGCATAGCAAAAGCCGTAGCCATTGCATTGCCAGCATCCATAGCCTGAGCCAGGGCTAAATCATATTGCGGTAGACTCAACAAGTGTGATCTAAAAAATTGAGAACAAAAAAATTTATTCGTTATGATTCCATGCAATGTCACGCAAAAAAAAAGAAAAAGATAAAGACCTAATGAGACAATCCACCGCTTCGAAGTTGTATCGAAACTCTTCCCTGCATTCAGTCAAACAACGAGTAACGTGTTTGTTGGTCCATTGCATGCCATAAGCACGAGGATCTTGGAGACACTTTAAGATCCGCAGATGAAGCTCTCGATATCTCAGCAATACCTCAGAGTCTATTACACCGCTTGAAATAGTAGGACCGTCTAGTAATCCTTCCACAGCCTTTTTCAGTAAAGCCATAGCAGCACCAGCATCCCTGGACCGTCTGGTTAAAATGATTGAATCTAAGAGATTATGTAGAGCAGCATGTTGTGGAGGTGGTGCAGCAGGACCCATCGCAGCCTCTCGTAATAAAAGTTCAACTTCAGTTGCAAGTTTCTCTAACATTGCACCAACTTCATCATTGCTCACAGCTGCTGCATAAGCAGCAACCTGTTGAGCTGTTGCAACGGCGACTGTAGGATTTGCTGTGAATGCGGTAACAGCTGGTTCCTGTAGAATATATAGAATAGTATGATAATAAAAAATATGAAGAATCATACAGGTGTCATTGAATAAATAATACTTACACTAATTGGTTTGGGCATGAAGAGTGCTTGAGTATCACGTTCTGACAGTGGCAAGAATCCAGGGATATTCCTTGCAAATTCTTCGTACACTGCCATTTGTTGAGGCGTGACACCGCCGACTTTTAATCTAATTTGTTCAGGCATCCTCTCCGCCTGGTACTTGGCCAGAGGATCGCAATATCGTCTTCCCTCCTGGCGTGCAATTTTGCGCAATTCTATTTCGTTAAGTAATCGCTTATCCATCTCGGGTATTGCTTTTTCAATAGCAGTTTTCTGTACAAAGGCGCATGCCAGTTCCATGTTATCTGCAGCTACAACAGTTGCTGCTTGTTCAATAAGTTCTTTCTGCTGGGGAGTCGTTCCAATCATAGCCGTTCCAAAAGCTTGCTTCAAGTTAGTGCTAATCGAAGCTAGAATCTATGATAATAATAAAATACGATTAGTCCAGGTAGCTCAATACAAAGATTATTACTTTCAATGACAAACCTGATCATGGTTTACCTGATCACGGCATGTAATCATGGCCATGCCAGCAGTAAGATTCCGGACCATATGTCGTGCTGCTGTTCGCATCCTGACCTCCTCAGGATCCAGGGCAAAGTCTTTTCTTACGATCTGTTCACTAGTTGTTAGAGCTATCTTAATAGAACGATCGACTACGGGATGAATCCATTCCTGGATTGCTCTTTCCACAGCTAGACGAATAAATTGCTTGAGATGTGGATGAGTTTGGAATAGAGGTAACTGAAAGCAAGAAATGGATAGTTAAGAAAACAGATATGAATTTCCCACAAGTCTTTATAGCTTAGTGAAAGATTCCTTACTTGGTTGTTAACTGTAATATGCTGAGAAATATTGGCAATTCCAGTAACAGATATATCCATGTAATTGAAACGTGGTTCGGGTGGGCCTGTTGGCAGAGAAGGTGTTGTGTTTGCAGGAGGCGCTGGCTGTGGTACCATTGGTCCAGTTGCTGTAGGCCCAACTAGCTCCTCCATAGGACCTTGCGTTTGCGGAGGATTATTCACGGGCTCTGATTTCTTATTAGGATGTGACAATTGGTATTCCAGATTACGTAGCTTTTCAGGATCTTTCAAGTAAATAGCTGGTTTCAGTTCCTATTTTGACAAAAATCATATGTAGAGCGACTGTGATTTTTTAAAATTATTGTATACGTGTCAAACTTACAGCTACGTCGATATTAAGATTTTTACAGAGAACTTCGATTTCGAACTTCAAATTTAGTTTGAGATCAGGTTCTTGGTGAAGTTCTGCTAGTACATTCATAATAGCCATTGTCCAAGGATTTGGTGGACGAAAAACTCGACTTTTTGCACAGCTCTCTAATACTTTGGCAACGAACGGCACAACATAAAGCAGTTCCTGCTGTCCTTTATGATAAGCTTCCACAAGTAAGCTCTTCAAGTCTATATCGACCTGGAACATTACTTTTGTTATGGCGTCAAACATAAATAATTTTAAGGAATCACATTAGTTACAATACCTGTAAAATTGGTTTGTTCCTGCCAAGAGTAAGCATTCCCAACCAATGTCCAAGATTTTTTAAAAGCGATCGGTCAGAGAAATTAGCAATTCCTTTATCACTTCTCAATAACACCTAAAGAATGTTAATGATTAATCGTTAATTTCATTTAAAACGACGAAAATAATTAGAAAATGTTCGACTATTCCATATTAGACAATATACCTTGATATTCCTAAATGTCTCTCTGGTCACCATTTTGTTAACTTCTGGCAACTTGAGACAATCTAAAAAGTTCGAATAGAGAACGTGAAAGTTCAGTTCTATACTGGCACGTTTCATCACTAAATACTGGGCCATCCACGGCCAGTATTCCTCAGTCACGATTTCACGAATCTCATCACATTTTTGTTGCAAATTAAGTTGACTAAGGTTATTGAAGATAAAGGCTGTCTTGTCCTGGAGGGCTTCTGGTGGCGATGTAATCTTTTCCTCCTTGTCCGTCGCCACGAGTAATGTGTCAATATTAGTAGCATTTGCAATTGATGGCTAAAAACAAAAAGCAATATTCATAATGGCGTACCAGTGCAATATTGCAAATATTAACAATGTCTCATTGCGAAAACTTCATATACTTACTCTGCCAGGAAGGGACGTGGTAGGAGTCGTAGATGGTTTGGCTTGGGTGGTACTAGTAGTTATTGTCGTTGTCGTAATCGTCTTATAAGGAGTGGTAACTGGTGCGAGCATGGCTGCCAGCGTTTTTGGAAGAACAGGACCTTGAGGTCTTGAAGGAGGTTCCTGTCCCTGCAGCCCATATTCAATGTACTCAATCAAATGTGGTGGGAATTCACTAAAGTGTTGAATCGTTCTAACATGTTCGCAGTAAGTTTGATACTCTTTCAGTCGACTTTTGAATCGATCCAACGCAGCGATTCCAAAGTAATACATCTTACTACCTTCCGGTTTTCTCAGTGCATCAAGAACAAATCTCAATGCTAGTCCAAGGGTCACATAACTATTAACCAAACCTCTCTCGATAATACCACCAAATAGTTGTGCTGTAATGTGAAGCTCCTTGTCCGGATATTGAGGAAAAAATCGATACTCCTCAAAGAGATTGCGAAGCATACAGTTGAAAACTTCTCGTTCTCTTTTGTTGCCGGAGTCTTGAAACTTCTTCAGCATGTCGAGAACTTCGTCTATTGATAAAGTCGGATGTGGTGGATGATTGTATATTCGTTGAAAGTAACTGTTTGCTTCATCCTCTATTTCTTTAGACACATTCTGGGCCATTTCAGGAAATAAGTTTGACGTTTCCGGTAACCGTGCCTTTTCAATGCCTGTTGGAGGACCGAGACGTCCCAGACCTCCTATTGCAGTGCCTCCTGGTACGACCGATGGACCTTGTGTACCAACTGGACCAGAGTGTAATTGCGAAGATAGAGGTAACATAGGAAATGGACTAGGTGATGGTCCCATTAATCTTGATGGTGATTCTGATGCTGAGACTAGAGGACCTAAGGCTCCTGGTAGATTGAATGCAGAACTACTAGGTGGGCCAAGACTTGAGCCAAGACCCATTGAAGCTAGACTTGAACTTAAGTTGCCAAGCGGATCCACTTGTTTTGAAGAAAATAACTAGAATTAAGAGTCTTCTTAGTTAAAATATTTTTTTTTGAAGTATATTTAATTCTACGAAAATTAACTTCGTAGAACATCTGGTAACTAACTACGTTAATACCTGTCCCCCTAATGTTGCTGGGTTAAACGGTTCAAGTCCACGATGTCTTAACACTCCTGGTGGCGGAGGTCTGGTCATACTAGCTTTACTCAGCATTAAACTACAATTTTGCACCATGGTCATAATTGCTTCAGAACATTCCTGAGAAACGCTTCTATAAGGGAAAATAAGAAATTCCATTAAGTTATCGCCGCGCATAAATTGTAATAGATAAAAGAATATCAGTAAAAATGTTAACATACCCAGCGCATACTTGTAGGCAGGCAAGGATGGTCGTTAAGGTTTCCTGGGGTAGTTGACTGGCTTTGGGAACAGTAGGATCTTCTTTCATACCAGGTCCCATAACTTGAGGACATCGCCGTTGTAAAAACTTTACACAGGCAGCCACAAAAACTTCTCCATGATCGCGTATTTTATCAGTGAGCCACTTTTCAAGCTTTAAATATTCTCGTCGCGAAGCCAAGCAAGCTAGGTCGATGACGAACGGAAAGGACTGTGCGTTAAGTAGTGCGGACAAGGCTTTGAGATCCTGAGCAACGTCTAGGATGCGAGAAAGTCTTGTCTGATCATGATCACCGCGTAAATACCACTCAGCCATGGCATGCATTATGATGGACTTAATCTTTAAATTATTAGCATGCCACGCATGATGAAGGATAACTGCAGAGTTGGGATGATTTCCAAGGAAGATGGGCATTAGAGTGCTGAGCAATTCTTGTCTGAGTATTGTAATTGGTGGATTGATTTGTAGTAAGGCTAATACAAGAACATCCGGGCAGTGTTGAATGGGCCACTTGAATATCTCTTGTACGGGCCCATAAAGTCCTCGTTCCGCCATATGTAAAAGTAACTCGACTACATTTAACGATCTCCAGGTCTGGGCCTCTTTACTGTCTCCTTCTGGAGCTGCCTTGAGCACGTCGACCGTAACAGAATGGTAGGGATAATCCGCAAAACAGAATATATCCGGGTTCTTAAGAACCTGCTGCACTAAAGAAAATTGACCTTCCACATTGTCCCAATGACGATAAAATAGTTCTACAGGAAACATGTCCAACGGATATCCTTGATGTTGTAGTCCTAGTCGTAAACCTGTGATCAAGAGATTCAATCCTTGTCTGTCCTTGAGGATGAATTCTGTGTGGTCTAGCTTTAAGATGACTTCGTTCCATGACAAAGTAGATTGCTTTAAACAAAATAAACGTCACGTTATAGATCATGACTGCGTGTGCCATGTAACAATCAAGACTCATGTAGAATCTTACAATCTCTTTGAGGGTTTGAACAAAAACTTCGACGTTCCACGTAGATGGTGTACTGCCATCCGAAGTTTTCTCTTTGCCCGTGTCCTGAGAAGTTGCAGAGTTTCCCCAAAAGGATTGTAGGCCTCCAGCATCATCGAGGCCGGTGCAGCTGCGGGCCATGTGCGCCAGTACTCTGGCAGTACATGTTGGGGAAATCTCTCTGGCACCAAGTCCTGCTAATGCCGCGCGACATTCTTCTACATTATTGGTAAATCCATATCCAAGTTCCATAATCAATTCTACTAGAGAGCTGCCATCCTAGAAAGCAAATATTTATTTTTCTTAGTTGATCTTGACAATTAAACTGAAGGTAACTTACCATTGGGTTGGCAGCCATGTTTAACTCGATAGTGGCTTGTGGAGTTTCCCCGTCGCCTGGATACAAAAGTGGTGCTAGCACCACTGGTACCAGTTCACGGGGAAAGTCACGCCTTAAATTCTTGAGAAATTTTTCTTTTCCCTCAGACGAAAGACCAAATTGGTTAGGCTCGTGAAAGACCTGAGAGAGAATGAGGTACAAAACCTCAGGTGATGAGTCGTGCAGTCCCTCTTCGTGGTGTTTATTGCTAATCTCCGAGTTGATATAATTTTTAATCAATCCAGGCAGCTGCTTCTGAATTTGCTCTAAAGCTAATGTCCGTATGTCCGCGTTCTCCGAGTGCAGCAAAGCAATCGCAAAGGCAACCTCCTGGACAAGCGTTAGGCCGAGGACCTTCCTCAGATGTGGAAAAAACTTTGAGGATGGATTTAAAGTCTGAAAGATAGAGGGAGAAATGCGACATACTTATGCGTATCGAGAGAAAACCTCACTGCACAAGCATTCCAAAGGGATGTAGATCAAACCTTTTGCTGGTGAAGGGGATGATCTATGGCGTAACAGAGATTAGAGATCAACGAAGGCTTGCTAAGAAGATTGGTACACTCTTGCGCAAGTAGCTGCACCTGATAATAGTCCTTTGCGCTTGGCTCAGGTGGCTCTCCGGTCGAAAAGTCTACGTATGAGAGCAAACAGCGCAGCAAGTGTCTGTCTGCCTCCAGACCCTTCCACTGCACCAACTAGGACAGAAAGATGACTCTAAACAGCTCCAAATAGAAGGGATTACCATACAAGACCTTACCCTATGCACCATAAAATGAACATGCACAGACAAGAGTATAACTGTTCAGAAACATGAGAAAGTATAAAACTATTAAGTATTGTGTGAGATAAGAAAATAAGTAAGCAAAGCATTTATTTCATCAGGATAGATTGAACAGAATATTTATCTCCCCAAAAGTTTTCTGTGAAAATACGTAGCCATCTGGACTATCTGCCGGAAGCGTTATTTCAAATAATACGTTAGAAAGTTTGCAAATTTTAAACAGTAATACACGCGGCAATCCGACTGTCCGGACTTTAGTCGCTTGTGCTAACCAAACTCGTAAGATTTACGGTTATACATGGACGGCACAAGTAGCAAACGTTTGCCGCGAATGTTTGCATATTCGCGGAAACGAGGCCACAGAAAGTCCAGCAAATGCTTAGCAAGCATATTGCGTTGCTTGCGAGGACGTCATGATAGCAGTTGCTTCAGAGAAGGAGGTACATTCAGAAAAGGACAGAAATAAAAAGAAGAGGCACAGTGAAACGAGAAAGAGAGAGCTAAAAGAAGATAGAGTGAGAGGGCGCAAGAGGCAGGAGAATCACAAGCCTTTCTTCCTGATACTTACAACCGATATTTCCTGGGCACTCTCTCGAAAATTTTTCTTGCTCAAATTCGCAACCAAATAACTGATTTGTGACAAAGTAAAAGACAACGAGTCCAGGTTCATAGTTCCATGAATACGACCTCGAAAGCTTCAAACACGTTTGAAGCTTTCTTCGGTATCCACGAATTGCCTCCCCGGATTCTCTCCTCGTTAAAAGCATGAATACTACATTGGCACAGTCCTGCGGCCAACATCGGGATCGATATTTTGAAATACTATTTCAGATCAACGTCATGGCGAGCACAACGGGATAGGACACTGGAAAACGTAACACTATTCGAAATTATCACACCGCACAGCCAGTCCACACACCACTTGTCTCTTTCCTTCGATTATTTCGACTGATCTCGTCTATTCGCTGCTCTACATTACTTTTCTTCGACCGACCGCTAGAGTGCACCCTGTGGACGCTTGGCGTCGAAATACTTGTCCAGAATTACTATCTAAAGCCAAATACACATGCTTTCCTGAAGTGTGAATAAGGCAAAAATATCGTGGCGCGTCTTCAAAAGCCGTGCCTATAGGACCGCCATGAAAGTTAGGTTATCGTCCAACCCTATAGTTTTAAAGAAATAACAGATTGTGGACGCATCCTATTATTCCTCGATTTTCGAGGCACGAAACAAGCCAGCCACTCGATGCGTCTAGTTACTTTAGTTAAATAACCAGGGATTTTCGCCGGTGAATCAGGGGGGAAGTGTGCACAGCACTGGCTGTAGGTCGCATCGGGTACGGGGCGGCCAAGAATAGCAAAGAGCACGCGAATCTAGCCGTCGTGTGGCCGACAGAGCAGCAAAGAGTGACCGCTCCCTCCATAGTGTGAGAGTGATAAAGAGGGATTCCTAAACCTTCAAGATTCAACGAGGTGATATATTAAAAGAAGGTGGACGAATCGCCGCGTACGTCGCTCTTGTATATGGGGCCAGGAGACGGCCGAAAACCATTTCGCCGAGTGAAGTCGCGCAAGGTGAAGTGACCGTGCGAAGTGGTTATACGAAGTGTAAGAAGAGGAGGTAGTGGCGGTGGAGGAGGCGGAGGATTCGGTAAGCGTGGAGGAGAGGCGACCCAGGGCGAAGTGGTTATAATAGTGACCGAGTGATCGGCTGAGAGTTTTACGAACCAATGTCTATCGAGACTCGTTCGAGCTCGGCTCTCTTTAAGAGGGCCGAACAGCTCAAGCGATGGGAGCAATCCGAGACTAATCGGGAACCGGCCCAGCCGCGGCAAGTGGCACGCAAGATCAAGTTTTCGGCGGACTGCGTGTTTCTCGCGGCGTGTGCAGCGGGCGATAAGGATGAGGTCGTCCGCCTCTTGCAAAAGGGAGCGGACATTAATACAGGAAACGTCGACGGGCTCACAGCTCTGCATCAGGTAAATAATGGGTATCATCTACGATTAAACATCCACAAGAGTGCAATCCCTATCGTTCGGGTAGATTTGACGGATCCTGTCGGGTCTCCCGGACGTAGCACTGTATGCAAGATGGCCGCGGAGTGCTCCAGCTGTCCCATTTCATTAAGAATACAGACAAATTTTCAATCACTCATTCTGTCATTAGATACGAATGGATGCCCTAAGGTATTAGACGTCCGCGGGGCAAGATAGCATCACTCGTTCTATTTGGAAAATCGGACAAATTCCTCATTTTTCATGAGAGGTCGCCAGTGGCGGATTATCTCTCCCCTCTACCTTTTTTGAGATTGTTTACATGTGTTTACATGTCTGTGAATGTTCCGTGCAGCTGAGCCACACTCGGGCTTCTTCAATGTCTATTGCTAATCTTCAATATTACAGGATCTGAATCCACTCGTCTGCTGACATTCAAAGCTTCAATGAGTTACCGCTATTGTGGCTTAGATTGGAGCCACTTCAGAGTTTGAGTATTTGTAGTCAGCACTAATGCGAAATTACTTCTATTGAATCCAATTCTGTACAATGTTCTGAACATGATTATTGTGCAAATCAACCCTCGCTTATTTGAAGCCTTAGACAAATTACGAGACCCGAGTAATGGGTAAAATTCAACTTAATATTTCAAATGCTGTTGCTTCATTATGTTCCTTCACCGTGTGTCCTCATCTAGTATTTCATTAATGGATGATGCAATTCCACATTCTCATGCTTTGATGCACAGTATAAAAATAAATATACACATCTACAAGAAATTGCATTTTCAAAATTGTTATCTCACTTATCTACTTTCATGAATTGTCTTGTCCGGTAGTCTTTTAAAAACATTGAATTTGCAATGATTCACTGTGAGAATTATCTCAAATCTAGATTAGTCACTCCAACTGTAGATTACATAGAAATTGTAGTGTATCTGCCAGATACTACAAATACGACAACGCTTTTAAGCGGCTAAAAAAGATTACGTATGTTGATTCTAAGAAGTCTGAATTCCTGGCTACCTATGTCCAATGTTAATGCCATTCATGCGTCGTACGATCAGACTCTTGGATGGAAGACCTAGTGAAATACCTTTGTGAATTCTTGAGGGATTAATTTTAGCATGTACTATGATATACTTCCGTCATGAATGTATCTCAGGCACGTGTTGCTCCAGATATTCTCTCACGCCTCCACTACCGCTTTACCATACCGTACCAGCCATTAAAAGTAATGATTAACGACGTAAAATACCATAAATGATGAAAGGATTCTTAAAATTAAAAAAAAAATTACTCCACTCAAAGATTAAATTGTAAAAATATTTATAATATTTTGTGCACATTTTTTTTTTCCTAACCGTCTACCGATAACCATTTGTTCGTTCTTTACCGTGTCGCAGCCGGGCATTAACACGAGCAAAGGCAGTCCGTCATTGCCGAGAGAGTATCGCACAAGAATTGCCAGTTGGCAGGGAAAACCGTGAAGAGTCGTCGAGGCGATAGTCGTCTCGGTGAGATCCGAGAGAACGAAAAGGAACTCTTACATAAATATCGAGGAGTTCACTACCTTGCCAACCAGTTAGTCAAAACGTCCGATTCGCATTTAAACTAGGAAGAGACCGTAACAAGGCCGAGATACTTGAGATAGATAACTCCAGAATAGATAGAAATTGGGATAGAACCAAAAATAACTCATAAAAGACTCGAACCTCCGCAACGTCAGATACCACCGGAGTATGTACAACGCACAGTACCACGATGCATTATAATTCAAGTCACAAAGTAAAAATGATGTACTTCTTCTTGAAGATGTAAACGGTTACATTCCTCTTGTTAAATGTACCCTTTCACGTGGGAACGAGTACTGCACCGTAGGAAATTCTGGCACGATCTCTAGCGCCCGCAGATTTAGTCCCTCTGTCGGTCTCTCGGTCGCTCGATCTTCTCTAGCACCGGCTTAGCATGTTCATAAATAAATTCGTCGCCGAATGACCGTGGTGTTATATATAGAGTCCTGATGATCTGCTGCAAGCAAAGGTATAATACCATGTCGCTGACCCTAACATTTACCACTTTCTTCTTCTCAGATGCAAGCAGTAAAGTGAAATTGGACTCGACTCCGTGACTTTGATGATCCCATACGTCCCTTTAAGATAGTCATCTCGACAACTCATTCACAAGGTCTTCCCATGATTTACCAAACGGCGCATTCAACTCGTTCCGCATCCAGTAAAATCGTTCGACGTCGTTCCTGCAGCTGTATGCTTAATGACCAAGGATAAAGAGTTTTAATGCGCGTGCATAAATTAATCGGGCTAGTAAACCACGGTGCATTGACATCGTTGCACTTAGATACTAGGTGGAGGAAGCGTCATCTCTCTGATAGTGTACCAAGGGGCATTGAGATATGCGCACCAAGTTTACTCTGCTCTTTGGCAGTGAGGACTGTGTACGGTCTGTGCCAATCCTCGATTCTTATTTCAGACTATCTTCCTTTCCGTTCGCTCTAGAATCCCTACATCGAGTCATAGCCAAGCTTGTTGATGTACAAGACTGGAGCAGGTCAGACCCTAGGAGCGAAAAATTCAATTTAGGAGGAGAAACTAGGAAATTGTGTAAAAAAAATTTTCGTTTCCTATTAAAATTCTTTCACCCATCGATATTTCCAATAACAGTCTACTATTTTTTGTCGGCCCCATTCGGACGCGTAGGTTGCGTAGGCATTCGTGGATTTGCGAAAATAGATCGTGAAAATACATCACCCATCGACCACTATTTATAGTTCTCTATTGGAAGTCACGGGTCGTGAATATGTGCGTTCCGTTTGTGTCTCAGGATCTTCACTGGTATGTTGTAACAGATGGTTTATTTTTTCGGCTAGACGGGCATGGAAAATGACTACGTCAGGAATCGTACAGATGAGATAACAGATTATCCGAGAACATAGATTTCTCGGTGGAACAACTTTTAACTCTCTTCACCGAAACTGAGATATATATTTTTTTTTCAACAGGCCGTTAAAAAAAAACTTGACGACTTTCTTCCCGTATATTATCGACAAGAAGGGGATATAGCACTGGATGAGATATCCCCTGAAACCACAATTTTCACTGGAAACGAATGATGTCTTTTTATCATTATTAATTTTCGCATAATTGTCAAGTAATTTTATTAAAAATATAATAAATTCTGTTTAACCGAATGATTTCTAAATGTAGGCATGCATCGACGACGATTTGGACATGGTCGAGTTCCTGGTGGAACAAGGAGCCGACATCAATCGTGGCGACAACGAAGGCTGGACGCCTCTTCACGCTACAGCATCCTGCGGATTCATATCGATTGCAAAGTTAGTTTTCATGGACGATAATCCATTCTTCTCGATACTTCTTGTCTATGGAATTTCGTATTCCAATAGGAAGCTAATGCGTTTTACTGTTAGTACTGTGAACGATGACTTGCAGATACTTAATAGAGCAAGGATGCAATTTGGCAGCCGTCAACAACGACGGCGAGCTGGCCCTCGACATCGCGGAAAGCGACGAGATGGAGGATATGCTTCAACAACATATAAATAAAGCAGGTTTGTCCGTATGAGTTATCAGCCTGTAGCAAGGAACTCATAGTGAGCTCAGCTTGATTTCCACGTTCCTAAGTGAATTATAGTGTTATCATAGCTAAAGGGCGTTCTGCTTAAGATTCACGGTTTATTTTTAGGCATAGATTGCGATCAAGCTAGAAGCGAGGAGGAAAGGTCAATGTTGAATGATGCAAGAGCTTGGCGATCAGGAGTACCGGGCAAGGATAACGCTCATCCGAGGTCCGGGGCTACGGCTCTCCACGTCGCCGCTGCCAAGGGCTACCTCAAAGTCATGAAGTAAATCTACGTAACGCCACTTTCATAAACGCTCAACACCTGTATATTTCGATTGCGCTTACAGAATCGTTAACGATCTTTGGGAGTGATATTTATTTTAAAAATGATGATGCCTTCTTGATTTTCAGCGTATTGCTGCAGGCACGCTGTGATGTTAATGTTCAGGATTTTGACGGCTGGACGCCTTTACACGGTGCAGCCCATTGGGGTCAACTGGAAGCCTGCAAACTCCTGGTGGAGAATTTCTGTGATATGGACATTAAGAATTATGCTGTAAGTATGGTAAAATGATCCTCAGCGCACTGTCACTCTTCACGGTGCGTGACTTTACGGCGTTTGATACTCCGTTAGGGCCAAACCGCTTTCGACGTGGCTGATGCCGACATTCTCAAAGCTCTTGAGGAGTTGAAGAAGAAGCAACAAGTCATGCTGAAGGATCATCCGCAAATCAATAACAAGAAGCAGCCGTCAATACCAAAGAAACGGTACGCTTATGTTTTCGGGTCGTACAGTACATTGTATTTAAAATATCATTAGCATATTTTACATATTTCGTACTGAACTTTATCTACGTAATTTGTCAATTTCCAGCGTATCTACGAATAATGAAAATGCGGTTGTCACTCAAGAGGGTGTGGAAACCTTCGAAGAAGAAACCCCGAATAAGGTGAAGAAGGTTGAATTAGAAATTCAATCGGACAAGGAAGATTCGAGTGCAGCAACAAACAGTGATGTTGGTCAGTATTATTTTATTACATACTATAAATTATATCCATTGAACCCCTTACCCAGGCGAGGAGTCAGTTTTCAAATTAAATAATCATAGTGTCATGAGCTTGATATTGGTATTAGAGATTTAAAAATCCTCGAAAGAAGGATCCATTATCACGAGTGATCCAATCCCACCTGAAATTTGCGTCAACTTCCTATAAATACATAATTGGAATTCCGTGTAACAATGCGGCATGGACAGAAGGCGGCGCTGAAACAGACATGGACGCCAGTGATGGTGAGGGTGATTCTGAGACTAGCTCAGATTCGCATACCTCAAGTCGTTCCGATCAATCTAATAAATCCAACCAATCGGACCACTCGGCATGTCTGACCGACGACGGTGAGTCCTCAGAGCGCAAGGTTCTTCGTTAGCAAAGATAATTATTTTAATTCTCCATAACACGAGCATGCTGTACATAGCTCTGTTACTCGTTTATTCATGTATTTCTTAACTGTCGCAGACACAGTGTCTCTGAGATAAAATTGTCTTTACAGAAAAGAAGAATAGAGTGAATAGAGACGAAACGGCATCTCACAGTCCATCATCGCCCATTGAAAGCAACAAAGTTCCTAATCAGGTAAAATTGAGGTTTGACTTTCAATGTTAAATATTATTTAACTGAATAGTTTATAATCATCTTTTCCTTTTATCTTTACAGGCTCCGATATTGCCACCGAAACAACAGACTGAGAACAATGAAGATGGAAGTATACCGTCTTGGCGACGCTCGGGTTCGTTCAGAAGTAGAAATCAAGACACGGAGGCCACAAACTCCATAACTACGAGTAAAAACTGTTTAATTATACAGAATTACCCTAAGAACAGTATATACTTCAAAATTTACCATTAAAATACATATCTCTTCGCCAGGACTAGAGGACAAGGAAAAATCTGTTCCAAAGTCTCCAACCTCACCGAATAAAATAAACGTGGACCAGGACGTTCCTCTGAGAAGAACTCATAGTTTTGAGACAGACGAGAAGTAAGTCTTTTTCCAATATTTCTGTTTTTTTTTTTTTTCCCAATGTAAAGTCTGGATTTAACTTCTTTTCGCTTCCTTCTGAGTAACATATGCGTGTGGTTGTTTTTTTTAAAACTGTTTTCTTAATTTTTTATTTTACTTTCATCCCTCGTGATCGCTAGTGCAATTAATTTTAACAACGCACTGCACAAGACCCATTCTTTCGTTGGTACGATCCTCAAGTATTTTTCCGAGCTCTTGAAGGATCGTACATGTAAACCGCCTTTTGCAAACGGCCAAGACTAGTACGAAAGATTAGTAAGTAGCGGTGTGCATGGCATGGTGCATGTTACGCAGGTTCTATGAGCAGTACTTGGCATTGCGAGCCCGCATCAAGGCGTCCTCCTGCCCTACTCTCCATCGCTGCAATCCAGCTACTCCCACTCATACCAACGCTACGACCACTCGTTCTGCGTCCCTACGCGAGACTCACAGGTACACGTGCGCATGTTTGACAATCGTATCTCAAAGTACACATACTATAGTTGGATTCTCGCAAAAAAAATTATTAATTTACACGTACGTTCTTGCCTATCTTTAATATACTGCGTTTCCGACAGTGCGGGCTTACATAATAGAGAAGCAAGTCCGTCCATCTGCTTTAGAGTTATCATAGCTTGAACGCGATGCAGAAATCTGAACATGCTCTGGCTTTAGTGTTTTTTGTGTGTTGCTTTTTTTTTATCTTGTCATTTAATAGCATTTTTTTTATCGACTTATTGGGGTTGAGTGTTCGGCGAAAAATATTTATACAAAATTTTGGGGTTAGACTAAGTGATTTATAATGGCATTGACATTAATGATTTTTTTTTTGTAATTACGTCACAGGAGAAAGGAGGTGAAATTGAATTTGGAATTGTCGAGGGTGCCTCAAGGAAGCAATACATCTTCACCGACTTCGGTGTCTAATAAATTGCTGTCATCCCCTACACTACCAGCTAGTACTACCACTTCTACTGCCACGACGACTACTACTACGAGTCCTGTTCCGACCAATCAGATACGCAGGTATATTCTTCTAATGCAGCTTATGCACTCAGTGCTTTCTCGCCAAACTTCTAATGTCACTGTTGTTGCGCTATTGGGACTGTTCATCAAAGTGCTAAGGCATATCAGGCTTTCTGATATTTCCTATAAAGTCCGCTGTGCGTTTGTCTGTTCGTTGTACTGTACGATGTAACGTTGTTTGGTATCACTGGGTAGCGTTCAGCCAGTGGAAACGACAGGAGCAGTTGTGTCACCGGCAAACAATACCACGGGAATTCCTCTGACCCCGACCACACCGGGCGGAAGCAAGCTCAGTCCAGGAAATATCTTCAAGAATTTCTTCAAGTGCGTACCATCAACTTGGTCTGGCAGGAGTCCTTGAGTCGTGTGATTTTTGTCTGCCATAAGAGAGATTTTTATTATCGTTATTTTACGCGTTGTGAATTTTTTGTTTTCACTTGCAGCTGCATGGACATTTCAGGCTTTGCCATGCGACTTCTCTCCTTTCAGTTGCATTGTAGTCGGTCTGCGAACGAAATATGTTTTCTTGACAGATTGAAAACAGTAAAAAGCAAGTTACACGTGGCTTTCCATAAAATCATTTATATATAGTTGAAAGGAAAAAACTTATATTTCAGTGAAAAACAATATGCATGTACATACACTTTGTGATATAAATTTTATGCAGAACCACGTGTGGCTTGCTAAACACTTCATAGTTTTCGATCTGTCAAACTGACACTTTTTACTCGTTGACCGAGGCTACGTATATCCAGACGTTGTCCCATTACAAAATCTTACGTTGCATAAATACACAAAATCGAAAAATTACCACAGGATGCCCACATTGTTTGTTTCTCATGTTCTTTTTATTTCGAAATCTGAGACAACGAACTTGCCTACGTTCCTCTGCGTCTAGAATTAACGAACCTGACGTCACCCTGGTTCGGACTGGCAGGTACCCTGACTTTTCACGAGCATCTCAATTGGCAAATGCATCCTTATCTGGGACTAACGTTTGACAGTGTCATCTCGAGCTTCATGCTCGGGACCGTTTGCGTGCTTACAGATTATTTTCACGTCGATGCTTAAACCATATTTTGTACATACTATACATATTTCAGACGTGCATAATCATTTCGGAGCAACTTGATTGTACTAATATGCTTTGATATTTTTTGCCCAGATCCTTCGTACCTCCAGTTCGTGACGAGGAGAGCGAAACGCAGAGGAAAGCCCATGCAAAGAGAGTACGCGAAACACGACGCTCTACCCAGGGCGTTACCCTGGATGAGATCAAGAGTGCGGAGCAACTGGTGAAGAAGAAACAGCAGCAAAACAATGAGACTACCACTGCCACTGCCACTGCCGTGACTTCGACACAGGTAGAATTTCATGTCCTTGAATTCACTAACAAGACTAGTAATACCGATGATTATACGTCTCGTTATCGGAGGGCTGAATTTCTTGACACGATAGAGGACTCTTCTCAGGATGAGTACGAGGATGCTCTTTCGCATTGTAGCAGTAGGGACGAGCAGGACAGAAATTTACGAGATAACGATATCAATGAAGTACTGGACACATTTGAGATAAATGCAGACAATCTTTGCGTTACGCTCGTGCCGTGGTTTAATAAAAACAACATGGAAATTTATCGTGTCAATACACAACACGCAGTGCAACGTCATTTTCAGTCTTCCATTAATGATAACGCGAACGATAATCGAATAAAAACTCATGGAAATCATTCTTCTGCTGCTCGAAGTGCATCATTAAGTTTGAGAGATAATTTTATCTGTGATAACACTGAAACCAAATGTGTAACTAGTAACGGAACGAATAAGACGAGGGCACCAAAAAATAATAAGCCATATGTAATAGTTAATAGACTTATACGTTTTATCGTAGCACTCGCCATACCGCATCTTCTTTTTGCGAGTCATTAGTTTGCAGGGATACGAATTTGATATGAGAAAATATTTTTTCCTTTTTCTTTTATCTTCATTTTCATTTTTCATTATACACATTTGTATTGTATCCAACGCGTTGTATACGTTTTTGGCTTTCTGACAGCACAAAGTGTCCATAAGATTCCTTCAATAACGTATATGAATTCTATCATATGTCAATGAAACGCGTTCATTAATCATTGACAATAATAAATACACGATTAAATGTGCGTAAATAGTAAACGCTCCTTTAGGCAAGACTATTAAACACTGTTCTACGTTAGGTCGTTATGCACAGTTTTCCTATGCTGCCAATATCTTCCATAATGCTTATACTCTTAATCTATACGAGGAGAAACTGTGCGTATCGTGCTCTCTCTAAGATAGAAATTCAACAATGCAAATACAATATTAGAATTTCCTGTGAGGCGTTCCAAATATCGATACTTAAATGTCATGAATTATTTGAATTTTGGATTTAAAAATTATCAAATCTATTAAACACATTCCAAAAGGAACAAAGATAGTATTGTCATAAATATAATTGCTGGTACGATGAACCATTTATATGTCCTGTGGTCAGAGCTTATTCGTAAGCTTTGATAGAAACTTTGTATGAAGCTTTAACAAGCATATTCCATGTATTATAAGAGGAATTTAAGATCGTCAAATATACAGAGTAAAAACGAAAAATATATATGACAAGCTAACATTTGTGCAGTTTTTATTCTATTTTACACAACCTCGTAGAACGTCCCTTGTCATCTACTATGGTTTACCACAATTTTGTGCACGTTTTGAGGTAATCCTCTTTGTTACGTTCCAAATTACATCCTCTACGTGAGATTTAATAGTAGTATCCCTCTATCTGTTACTATTGACTATAATACTCTTTGCAGAATTTCAAAAATGTAGTTAAAAATTAATGCACGTCATCCATAGGAATTTTAGAGAAGCAGAAAAGAATTTGATTAGTTTCATGTATCAGGTTAAGAAATATTTAATATCGCATTGTAAATATCAATGGCCCATTGTTATGTCTATTTGCTTCTCGTGACGATTTTAAAAAAACGTGGCCTAACCCGAAGAACAGTTACTTGGTTGCGGTTTACGCCTACGATTCTTAATTAATGGGTGCACTTGGATATTAATTAATTAAGAATAATATACTGTAATATCGAGTGTCTCAAATCGACAGATAGATTCTGACAAAGCTTTATATCATACGAGTCATCGTAACATGTCGAAAGCATTCTTGCCGCTATGGTGATTTATTACAAGATGGACCAAATCTTTGTATCCGTTTAATAAAAAAAACGATTTAATTTTATATAAAATGGTCTTGGCCTCTGATCACCCTAGCGGCATGAAACTAATATATCTCGGGCCCTGTCCAATGATTCATTCATAATTTTTTTTTAAACAACCCAGCCCGCAGCTTCTGTCAGCAACACAGCCTCAATCACAGCTACGATAACAACAGCTACTCCTACCACCGTGACAGCAAACAAATCCTCCGAAGAAACTAATTTGCCTGAAAGACGACCCTCTTGGAGGCTCAGGGTAGATAATGGAAGCAAGGTGTGTGGCTCTGATAATCTTCAAGTAGGCACAAGTACAGTTCGTCAGCGGGGCCGATTGTGCTCGTGGGTAATGCGTGCTTTCGGATGGAACTACCAGTAGGGAAAGCTGGATCGAATTGATCGCTTACTATTTTTATATCAATTTGTGTTATGAATTGCGTTTACCGCGGTACAATCGTGCTTACGTGTTGGATGAAGATGCTTCTTCTTGTATTACTATTATTGTTGTGATAAGCCATCTTTCTGAAATTGTCTTATCGTTAAGTTCAATCCAGCTGCAAAGTATATAAAAGAACTTCAGTATTGCACAGGAGCAATATTTTAACTCTTAAACTCCACGTCTCTGTCACGCACCTTTAAATTCCACACTGGATGCTGAAAATTTTCACTAGTGTGGACTTTAAGGGTTAGTAGTAGACCTTGTTCAAATCGATCTACGTTGAGGATACTTGATTTACATTATGTTTGCTCTATAGGTTGTACGCTTAGCAATTTTTTTCTTTCTGTATTACTTTGTAGTATTGTTTTTTTTATTCTTTAGCCTCGAATTCTGCTTCCTATCCAAAAGTCTACTCGGCTCGAATTTACCTATTATTATCGATGCACCGGTGGCGTTGAATCCTATGCATGAAGTAGTTCGTGGGTAATGAGTTACTATAGATGTAATGACTGTGTGATCTGTTTGCTTTTACGCTTGAATATCTATTAGGCACAGGACACTGGTGATCAGTGTTGCACAGGTATTATTTTGTTAAAGCAATCCATTACGAATGCATTAGTGAAACTTAATATTTACAGGAACTCTATTAGACTCCAAGGAATAAGGATGCTTACATGGTTCTCTTATTATTTTATCCTTTCATAAGAATCTTGTATTTTATCGAGGTCACAGTAAGTGGAGATGAACACGAAGCTGCAGGAAAGCAAAATTAATTTCGAATTAAATTCTCCGCCTATTGGGATCTCATATTTACTATTACTTTTTTTTTTCTTTCTTTCTAATCTCTGTAGCGAGTGTGCTAATTTACTTTTACTTTGTACACCTTTATTTTAGTGTTCTCTGTACCATTGGCATTGACTGCATGATAACCACTGTATACTTCACGGTTCTTGTGGTAATATTAAAGGGGATTTATCGAAATATTGATTTCTTTTATTTTGCACCCGTAATTGAGAATTCGTCATGGTTCACGTAGCTAGCACTGCACGCACTGTTTTAAACTTAAATAACGTTTATCAGTTCCAGCTAGAGGATGCAAATAATAGATCGGCTGACACTGCTACGGCGTATATCAGAAGACCGTCAGGTGGGACCAGTGTGCCCAGACCAAGTTCCGCACCCGTGGAGACAATCACGGCTAGCACAGCCGAAACAACAGTTACTTTACCTCTTAGACGACCCTTGAAGCCTCCTGAAGATAAGGGTAAGTTCTATCAGGAGCTATGTTCACGAGTAAAGTATGTGATTTGCGTGAAGAATTGAGCGTTGCCACAAGAGTTATAATTGAACGAATAGGTAATTGCATTATCTCTTGTCTTTGCTTATCGCAGTGACGTTTATCATATTTATCAGTGGTACTAAAGTGGAAACCACACAGTATCAGTAAGATTTTCATTGTGGTCGTTCAATATTATTTCTGTGGAGAGAAGTGAATTATGACAATGGGTGTTGCAGAACAAGACAAGGAGAATGACAGCAGGAATGCACAGGCGACTCAGGCTGTTATCCAGAGGAGACGAAGACCCAAGAGAAGATCCACCGGTGTTGTCCACGTCGACATGGATGTTAGTACATTAATCGACGTACATGATATTATTAGGAATGAGAATCGTTATTAATTTCCTTCTTTCCCGC
The DNA here is from genome assembly GCA_030142285.1 of Calameuta idolon. Lineage (NCBI taxonomy): Eukaryota > Metazoa > Arthropoda > Insecta > Hymenoptera > Cephidae > Calameuta > Calameuta idolon. The sequence continues at coordinate 654,669 of JARQSV010000599.1, forward strand.
AAATGGTTATTGGCGCGCGTCGGTGACTTTCAAGACAGATTTTGGGCCAAGTCCAGACGTATCCACGATATAGTTGTGTAGGCGTCGTAAATCACTATTTCCATTTGACGTCACTGTAAATAGTTATTTATAATAATGCGTAGGTCTTCGATCTCAGAATACATTCAATTCTAGTGAAAGTAATAGAAATTTTTTTGATGCATGACAGACAGGCGCTGTAAAGATATTAATTTATTTTCTTGTATTCTAGGAAATTGATCCGGAAAGACAAGATACATCGGCCGGTGGTGACTACGATGATTCGAAGGTCAACCACAATGAGGTGAGTTATTTCAGTCCTAATTACCACCTAAATTTAGTTAACGCGTACGAAAACGATTATGTAAATTTTTTTCTCAAAGAACTTCAACATACCAGACAGACAGGTGGAAGCTTGATGAACTCTGTGCTTTCCTTGAAATTGAATATTTTTTCAAGGTACCGACGTACGAGCTTTTATTTTTCATCAAGGCTCGACTGGCTTCGTCTCGTTCTCATTTTAACGCTTCTCTATTGTATTCTTATCGGCGTTTACCTTGAAACGTGAACATCTGGCTTACGTCCATAGAAATTTTGACGGAACGCCTCATCCCGAAGAAAGAAGAAGGGTCTTTTGTGAAGATTTTCACACGTGCCAGTTACAAAATTGGCAGATTATCATCTAGGCAGCTGATACTCGGTCATCGCCATTAATAACGCTACACGATTTTTCCTCTTCCGCACAGAACCCCACTCTTCCTCGTTGATGCACCCCTTCACGCATTGGCAGACATCAAGTCTCGCGCTTCTTCTTTGCTCATGTATAGTAATCGTCAATCGCGTGTACACGCACGAGACACAAGATTCGAGTGATATTGTATAACGTATAAGTGGCTTCACGCTCCTCAGAAGCTTTGTGATATTTTTGGGACAACTTCTAAGAAGATTAACCCGATTCTTGCGTGCTTGGATAAAAATAGTCTTCACTATCTGTGTATCTGAAACATGTGCATCACTGCATTTAGGAGATCCAACAGAACCGAATGAGTCTCTTAATCGATTATAAAACCATAATCATAGTACAGCCTTAATTATAGAGTTTGGGAAAAAATTTCATAACACAGATGTCCTTTTTTGGTTTATTGATATATTCTCAAACAAACAAATGATCCTCTCCTTATCGCACGTGTGATGTAAAATCTTTGTATATCTATTGACCTCCATGTTGTATATACGAGTGAGCGATGTTTAGTGCTCCCTTCCGTTCTTCGATATTTAAAGACCCGGTAGATGCGCCGCCATTAGGTTTCATTGGGAATGCAGACGAAACATTCCTAATACTCTAGAATTAAATGTTCTCTATCTAATGTCGCGGATGAAAAATCTAAAAAGAAAAAACCCGTCTAGAGTATAAAATTTTATTTTAAAAGAAAAACCTCTATAGAGCACGAGCGTCTACTCAACTTTATCTGACATATGAAACATGTCAAAAAACTTGTTATTGAGACGTTCTAAATTGATATCGTGGGCGACGTCGTAATGGTTCGTATATTTTTTTATAGTTAGTCGAATTTTTTTTTCTACTCCATTCCATCGCAACGCGGCTAAAAATGCTCGGTATAATGTATAAATAAACGTGTCTTCCTTCGGTGCTGTTTAAAATCCTAATGTAATGTCGTGTTTTAGCATTCAGCCAAGGAGGTCGGATAAACAGATATTTAACAGTAACTGTTGCGTTTAGACGAAACCACCGAAAGCAGCACGTCTCAGACAGTCACGCATATGGAAAAAGCTCCCAGGTCGCTCTAAGCATCTTTTCTGATTCTCACACGAGCTAGAAAGTTATTTTCCGGAAGGTGTCTCATCGATGCCAATGTAATCATTGCACCAGTTGTTGAAAGAACTAGTAATTCCTATAGAATCTCAGGCGATGCCAATGCGTGGGAGTAGCCAGTAGTACATTGGAAAATCTGATATGAAAAATAAAAGTAAGAAAAAAAATAACAGACGCGGTCATAAACATAGCGAGAATAGAGAATCTAAAAATAATACATCGACATTTGAAGTAATGCGCTCCTTTGACATTTAGTGCGAAGTAGTTGATGGTCATTTGCTTGATTGCTGTCGATAGCAGTTCACCATTGATCCACTGAGTGTTTGGTCGTGCAGCAGCCATTTCGTGCGATAAACATATTTTTTTTTTTATTTACTCGAAAATAATTTTCAACCAATCGATATTCCACTCAGTGTTCATGGGGTTGAATTAAAAATTGTGCATCCTTTATAGGGTTTTTTAATTTAACGATCTTTCTTACGTTTACTAATTAATGTAACTCATGGCCAAGGGGGGTTTAAGGGCTGTGACATCAGAGCATACGCGTCTCGCGGCATAGAGCTTCAGAAAGTCGTGTGTGTTTCTGCGTGTGTTCCATAAATAGCGCGTAGAGGCAATGCGATGGAAGTGAACTGGCTGATGACTAGTTCAGCTTCTTAGCCTGCGTCAGTCAAACACTTGCTGTCAGTAGCAGTCGTCTAGTCCAGTGCGGAACACGGAGGCTTTAGTCAATTTTCAAAATCTTTAAATAAAAGTGCAAAATTAATAAGGGAAAAGTAGCATAAAGATATAAAGGAAATACGTGATGCATTTTCCAAGGTGTAAAATGATTTAATGAATATCTAATCGAATTTCAAAGCGTGATCAGTTCGTTTTAATAAATAATAGCAAAGTTTGATTACGAAGCCAGTCGTTAGGATCATCAAGAGATGTCTTCCTACCGAAAACGAACCCAATCGAAACCAACGACAGCCGCAGGCCTGCGTGCTCAAGCATCGGCCAATGGAAATTCAATTTTTGGAAACAGACCCAGGAGCATAGCTGGTTTATTTGGTTCCAATCAGAATAGTTATTCCTCGTTACTGGGCATAAAATCATCGAATTACACTACGCCGTCCTTTCTGAATAAAGCAGCCAAGACTACCAGTTCGTTCTTCAAAAATCCATACTCCAATTCTGTTAATAACTTGAATTATCAGAACCCTTATACGACATACGGTGGTACTACAACCGGATACGGTGGTCTCACGGTACCATCTCATTCGACAGTAAATTCCCTAAATCTCGCGACACCGTCTACGAGCTACAATTATCTGAATCACAGTGGAAAAAGTCGTTCGCCCGTACAAAGAGCAGGAAGTTTTAACCGCACGAAATCAAAACCAACAACGACAAATTTCGGTTCAAGAAGTTCAAGCTTGCAGAGTCTTGCCGGTTCCGAAGGATACGTCGTAAGAATGCAACATCTTCTGCGATCTTGCCTTGTCCCTTCTGAGCGACATTAAAAATAGCCCGGAGACACGAGTTCCATTTAGCTCTTAATGCGTTCAGATCGCAGTTTCTCCAGTTATTAACTCTGCGGTATGTTTTTAATGGGTATGTATATATATATATATATATATAATTTCAGAGCGGTACCGAGCGTTCCGGAAGATCCAGTAGACTCGGATCTGTCTCGTCAGTATCCTCTGATGCACCTACGGCACCTGCGAGGACGAAATCGGTAACTTCGGAGAACGGAGAGCTTGATTATAAGAAGCTCTACGAGGAATCGCAAGCTGAGAACGAGAGACTCAGGGAGAAGTTACGTCGTTCCGACGAGCAGCTTAAGGAAACTAAAGGTCTATTGGATAAGGCGCAAACTGCCCAGAATAAAAGTTCCCTCTCCGAGGCTGAGAAACGGGAGAGGAGGGCTATGGAGAGGAAACTCTCTGAGATGGAGGAAGAACTCAAGGTAACGGCAGGCGCTTTCATTCCGTCCTGGTTTAATGATTGTGGGAGAATAATAAGATAAGGAGTCCCATGGTCTTCCTTTCATTTTGATAATCTGTGCTGATCTGAGCTATCTCAATGGACCGCACAGAATCACCATCTGCGTTTTCCTCCGTAGCTGTTTTACGTGTGCGATACGTGAACGGTGTGAAATATTTTCGTACATAGACAAAAACGTCTTTTGCCATTAGAAGTATGTAATTATTTAATAGGTTAGGTTGCACGTTGAAGTTTCGAATTCTTGTTTTGAACTGTTGCGATTGAGTGCAGCGATTATTACGCTAGTTTCTTTATTGTTGTTTTACATATACATATATTTTTTTTTTACTTTTCTCTCTATCTATCTCTCTTCATGCTCTTATTCTTTTTTTTTCCTGTTTTTTAATCCAATAGTTCTTTTGTTTTTGAGACACTCCACCAGTGGTGTTTACAATCCGGAAGGACGGGCTTTTCAGCGCATCGCTTTTTTTTATTTTAATTTGCCACCTTTTGGGAGCCTCCTATTTCGATCCACCGTTTACTTCACAAGCTTCATTTTAATTTGACACGTGTACGACTTAAAGATTCAATCGCCGCGATCGTCGTTATCATATCGGTATTACCTTTATCAAGTTAAGGTTAAACCTGCTAATCATATTTTCGGCGAGCGCCTTCCTCGTTGCTCGAACCAAAGTAAATTTGTGTTATTCTTAATTCATGGATTGTACATTCATTTATATACATATTTATATTTACATATAATATGTACCTAATTAATTACTGTGGTTTGGTTATTCTTTATTATGGGGGCTTGCTACGAAAAAAAAAAAAAACTGGAGTATCTGGGCTAACCGTTTCACTGTTTACAGCAATTGCAAAAGCTCAAAGCTGAAAATGAGAGATTGAAAGCCGAAAATCGGGCACTTACCCGCGTCGTATCCAAACTCACCAATACTACTAAATAGGTAAAGGACATAATGACAGCATCTGCGTTAATAATGTACATCGTACGTCACGTACAACATTAATTACATTTTCTTTACTTAATGTTCTGATTCGCAATATTAAAACTTATAATGGAATCGCTACACTTACGTTCTTACACGCTAAGCTTCGCAGACGGGTTCTCTTCGAATTTTATCGGTCGTTCTGTTTATCATTTCGTTTTCACTTGTAAAAAGTTCTCGACTTGCCAGTACGTACGATTACGATTTTCAAAAAATTTTACAAAGCGGTATTCTCGGTATTTATGTGGGTGCTTTATGAAAAAGAATTTTTATAGTCACTACGTGCTGCCTTTTTATACCGTACCAAAGCTGTCCGTACGATTGTGCTTTCTATTTTGTGCCTCAGTCCTTTTTCTTTTTCGGTATAACCAAAAAAACTTCAAACGCAGTGCTTCGATTCCAATTATGCACCTGAATAAGATTTTTAAATTTTTTTTTCATACCTCTATACAGACCAGCTTGATTCCACCAATAGCGTTTGACAGCTGTCATGTAATTTTTTGAAAAAATTATAAAAATTCCAAAAATCGCGCGTATAAGATTGCCCAATGACATTTTCATAATCAATGTTATCACATGATAAATTTCATATTTGACTGATACCTTTAAGCTGAACAGTCGTATTTAATATTTGGACTGAATATAAGAAAGTACCACCATGTATCTTCAAACGAAAGCATTCGGTGTACGAGCTACGTTCGTGATACATTGCTATTACCTTTAATATTTCGCGAAGCATTGATAATTGCATTGACTGTGGCTGCATGCTGAGACGCTCTCTAGTTTCGAATATAATTTTTACCACGTAGACTTTTTTTCTTTTTCGTTAACAAAACGCGCATGCTTTCACGTGCTGCTTTGCGATAACCGTTCGTACATTCTTTAACTGTATGACATGCCATTCCAACGCATGAAGATACGTTCTCACTCACGCTTCCCCCTCGTCCCGCACCAAGATTTCTCTAAAGTTCACCGTGACTTAACAGTCTGAAGTTGAAAATCTCTAACAAGGACGTTCT
>JARQSV010000599.1:667171-712146 GCA_030142285.1 Calameuta idolon
ACAGATTGCTACGAATTTGACGGAAACACTTTCGGAGTGGAAAATGCTGTTTTCATGCCAAATATTGGAGGTAAGAGCATTGGAAATTTTTTAAATAAGATAACACTATGAGTTTGTAAAATTAACATAAATTCACGTGTAACAGTTATACTTTAGATCCATTATGTGCTGCATTGATTTAAGAACTATGATAATAATAGTCTTCCAAATTTATTTTCATTGTTAAATTACATGAGCATTTTTTTTTGTATGCGTAACATAAACATATTAGACAATCCGATTTTTAGAATGTTTAGTTCAAAATTTTCGAAAATATAGATTTTTGCATATCGTCGGTGTTTTACGTTAACATCTGTGAAGTAATCAAGCAAACTAAAACAGAAAATGTAACTCAATAAAATACGATCCTGTTGCAGGGTGATGTTATATATAGAATGTTTAGAAATGGAGTTCAAATATTCAGGTTATCATAAATCATTGTCTTTAAAATTACATATGTAAACGGGTAAAAGCAAAATATGAGCACTTTATATGTATTATATAAAGAAATTAATTTTATTCTTAAAAATTACATTATTTTTCAGTTATTACGCGTTTCTCACTGAACCTTTGACTATTTTAACATCGTCAATAGGCCGATCATTTTTATCAGTCTCCACTAGACCTATCCTCTTGACTATTGCCATTCCTGAATGTATTCGACCTGTTAGACAATCAATACAATTTGTTATATGTACATAAAACTGGAAACTCTTTAAATACCAATATGTGTCTTACCAAAAATAGAATGCTTTCCATCAAGCCACTGAGTTGGAGCAAGTGTAATGAAAAATTGAGATCCATTAGTGTCTGGTCCAGAATTTGCCATTGACAGTATTCCAGCACCTAAAATAATTGAATATAGAATATAAGTACTGTGTTATTCTCTATTCAACAATATTATGTGTCAAGTTAAATAATTTACCAGTGTGTTTTAAGTCGTCATGAATCTCGTCATCGAAGCATTCTCCATAAATAGACATACCACCTTTTCCTGTACCCGTAGGATCACCACCTATTAATAGAAAATTCAATTGTTATTAATAAAATAGTGATATCTAATTATGCAAAACAATTAATTATGTACTATCTTACCTTGAATCATAAAGTCACGTATAATTCTATGAAACTTGGTACCATTGTAATAACCGCGTCTCACAAGTTCAGCAAAGTTTCTGCACGTGATTGGAGCATGCTTCCAATAAAGCTCAATCGTAATTTCACCCATCCTAGCATAAATTGAAACAAATTAATATCAATGAACTTGCAAACGTAATATAACCTTCGTTTAGAATTATAGAATAAAAACTTCACTCACGTGGTCTCTAAAGATACGAAAGGCGGTTGCCAATGCTTATCAGGAATTCCTGATATATTTGTTAGAGCCATTTTTTGACTTCAAAATTTGTTTTCAAAATTGGCACTGATTGATAAAGCGGCATAACCTAGCAGAATCGCCACGGGATATTCGGTATATTCCAAATTGTCAATCTTTGCATGGTACCAATATAATAAAATGAAACTATACACCCATGCAAGTCATCTACATAAGGACGGAGCATAAGAAACATGAGGCAAATATGGCCAGATTTAAAGTTTTGATTGCAAAATTCTAATAAACGCTGATTTTTATCGTTTTTTATTTGAATTTCTATGAGGCAACTTGTTTTGTGTAATTATAAAGATAACGTAATCATGTAACTATAAAATCGCCATTAGGAATACCTTATATATATATATATACACAAAAGATCCCCTTCTCAGAAAATTCTTATATTTTTTATTTTTAACTGAAAAATTTTTCTGTATAGAGTATAAACATAATATACGCATGCAGTTAGACATAGTGTACGAGAAGAATTAGATTCTTTAGCGATTTACAGCTGTTTCCGGCAATAATACGCCATTATTGGCGGCTGTAGGTTGACGTCAAAGACGCGTTGCGTTGGTTGCGTTCCACGACATCGCGATCCTCTTAGGCATATGGAGAATGTCGTAAAGAAAAATAGCCCGACCGTGTTTCGCGGTGATTTTTAAATGTGGTCTGTCGAATCAAAATCTGAGGCGCCTCTTTACAAATTGCAAAGACTTTTGGCGCACGTATTAATTAGAGTTGCCGGGAGAAGTTAACCTTAAAAAATATGTACTCACCCAGGGATTTGGGAAAGCCGGATTATATTAGTCTAAATATTCACGACACTGCATCCTTTGCTCGAGGAACCTCACGCAGTCTCTGGAGGGTAAGAACATATATATTGTCTTCATGAAAAGATTGATGTCAAACATTTTTTTCTAAAACATTTTGCAACTCACTGTCTGTTAAATCTTTATTAAAAAGTGACTTTTTAATTATTCCTTCATTATGTTACTAAAATAGAATTTCACTTTTCCAGCAATGGAATCAACTATCCAGATTTCAGAGGAATATTTTGTACTTTGCTGTGATCACCATCTTGCTTGTTATATTTTACCTTTTGCCTGGTGAAACAAAGAATACTATTTTGGTAAATGAAAATGATTATGGAAATGTTAAGGTGATACAGGATACTCCGAAACATGATAAGGTATTTTTAAAAAAAGACATGTAAATATGGTTTATATTACATATAAGTTTATTTATAAAAAATATTTTTTATTTATATTTGTAGTTGGTTGAGGAATTGGTAGTGGATAATGCTGAACAGGGTGGTGGAGCTGGTGGTGGGGAGGTAATAGAAGAACCAGAATTCCAACCAGAAATCAATCAGATTGATGATGACCAGATAGGTGAACCACCGCAACCTAAACCTAATGCCCTTAAATTTGATGGTAAATTTATTGTGCAAACTGTGTTGGAAAAGTTATATATATTTGTGTATATATACATATATATCAATTCATTGTATCTGTTAAACAGGCCCACAAAATGACAGGCAAAGGGAAGTGGTAAAAGCATTTAAACATTCCTGGTATGGATATAAAAAGTATGCTTGGGGCCATGATAATATTAGACCAGTATCAGCAGGGCATCATGAATGGTTTGGCTTGGGACTGACTATAGTTGATGCTTTGGATACAATGTACATAATGGGTTTGAATGATGGTACACATACAAATTAATAAGAATTGTATAGACAAAGTATGATCCAGCCTTTACATTTATTTCAAAGTTAAAACCATCTGTTCTTTTCAGAATTCGCAGAAGCTCGAGCATGGGTCGAAAATAGTTTACTGTTTACTCATGACCGTGATGTCAACTTGTTTGAAGTTACCATAAGAGTACTTGGTGGGTTATTAGCAGCGTATCATCTCTCAGGCGACAAACTCTTTCTCGATAAGGCTGTAAGTCAAAGCTTTAACTTCTGAACCATAAGCCATAAGCCATATGTTACCATGGTTCAGTTACTACCTATAATCAAGTAATAATTAAAACCTAATTTTTAATTTGAATAATTTAAGACTGATCTGGGTGATCGTATGATGCCAGCCTTCTCAACGAGATCCAGTGTTCCATTCTCAGATGTTAATCTAGGCACTAAGAGCGCACACAGTCCAAAATGGGGTCCTGATAGCAGCACCAGTGAAGTTACATCTATACAACTGGAATTCCGTGACCTTAGTCGTAGTACTGGCCAGCCGAGATTCGAGGTACTAATTGTATATATTATATGAGTGAAATTCCATGAATCGTCTTTTACTTTTAATTTCAGACAGCAGTAGCAAAAGTTTCGGAACACGTTCATCAGCTAGAGAAATACGATGGTTTAGTACCAATCTTCATTAATGCAAATACTGGTTTGTTCAGAGAGTACGCAACAATAACACTTGGAGCACGAGGTGATAGTTACTATGAATACCTACTGAAGCAATGGTTACAGACCGGAAAGACTATTGATTAGTATGTATAATACTTCTGTATTATCCAGTTATATAAATGTGTGATTTAACTATATTCTTCTTCCTTAGTTTACGTGATGACTATTTGCTGGGTATTGCGGGAACTCAAAAACATCTCGTGCGGCGTACAGCAGTTAATCAGTTCTTGTTTATAGCGGAACTTATAGGAGCGTCAAAAGACATGAAACCGAAAATGGTAACCACTTCTAACAGTCTTTTTAATTGATGATAAATTTTTAATGTCATTGCAATTGATATACATTGAGAAATTATCTCTTACAGGATCATCTAACTTGTTATCTGGCAGGGACGTTGGCTTTAGGTGTCCATCATGGATTGCCATCAGATCATATGGATCTGGCCCAAGAACTTGTTAAAACTTGTTATCAGACATATGCGATCCAACCCACCTTCCTCGCTCCTGAAATTACGTACTTTAACGTTCAAGTAAGTACTCTTTATTTGAGAGATAATGCAAAATTGTATCGCGTTAAATTCCTATAATAACAAGACATGTATTTCATATACAGAAAGTGGAGGATGAGAATCATATGGATATGTACGTGAAGTCAAATGACGCGCACAATCTTTTGCGTCCTGAATTTATAGAAAGTCTTTTCTATATGTGGTACTTTACTGGAAATAAAACTTATCAAAACTGGGGCTGGCAGATATTCCAGGTATGTAAAACTTGAAGTAATATTAGTAAGATATTTTTTTCATATGCGACGTCGGTTAATGCTTCAATACGTTTTATGCACCTAGGCTTTTGAAAACTATACCAAAGTACCAAATGGATATACCAGCATCGGTAATGTTCGCAATGCCCATAACACACGACCGCGAGACATGACCGAGAGCTTCTGGTTTGGTGAGACACTTAAATATTTATATTTACTATTTGATGACACGAGACAATTAATCAATTTAGATAGATGGATCTTTAATTCGGAAGGTCATCCATTACCCATTTATGAGTCATAAGATTTAATGTACTCACAATTTATACGAAGCTCAACGCAAAAGCTTATAATCTGAGTATCATTACTCAAACAAACTTCACATTGTCCATGCGCCCTAAATTTTTCTACGAAATAGCAATGATATTACGGCTTCCCGATTTATCATCGACCCTAACACAGGAGAACATAAAAACAGGAGTATTTCCAGTCGGACTGCAGTTGCAGCACAACAATTGTACATTTACTATTTTACAAATTGCAAACATTTTTAAGCACAGTTTGTGATATGGTACTTATTTCCATTATCGTAATTGTTACTTGCGACGTTAACGAGAGTGATGTATAAGGGATGATAAAAAAAAATAACGAATAGATTCATTGAAATGTCACGAAGAGAGAGAGAGTAGAGTCGTGTATTGTGATCTCCTATAATGAACGTTTATGGTTAACTAATGAGAAGCTTTTGTGAGGACAGGATGTATTATATTCGCTATCATTAGGGGGGAGAAAAAAATGAAAATTTTCTAGTCGTCAACTACTAATCTATATCGTCCTAGATATTTTCAAGAATTATTGTTTTCTCTCGTTTCTCAAACAATGCAATCAACTGTCAGGATCAACTGTCTTTGCCAAGTATCCATTATGAGTGCAATCATGAGATAATAGAAATAAACAGACAAAGTCTGTCCTTATACACAATATACAGATTATTCCACTGCGCTAGAACGAAAGTATCTTTTTTTAATAAATTATTATTTCCCTAGAGGACTGTCTTGTGTAATCGATATCCATAATCGTTTATCATTACGATGTCCCCTTCGTTGTCTCAACTATAGTTTAATCTCAAATAATTGACAGATGATATATCATATAAAATATACAATCTAGGGAGAGTGTGTGATCTTATATGTTGCGTGAATTCCTCTCAGTGATTTTATTTCGTAAAGTTCCAAAAAATCGTAGGAAGGCAAGATTTTAGATTTGAGATATGACGGATGTGATTTTAAATATTTAGCAATAATTGAGCTGATGAAAATAAAATCTAAAAATCAATCTATCCTAATTGTGTGATAGACAATTAAGCAAATATTAATATCGCTATACTACTATCCACTAATCGTTAAGAGATAAATGTGAAAGAAAAATCACTTGGAGCGAATAAACGTTTTGCTTAAAGTCGATCAATGATCATGGTGACACTTAAATTACCAGCATAATTTGTAAATTGTATTATTATTCGTTTTGTCTGTAAATAACAGTAAATCCTAAAAATATATATTATTATATGTGACGTGGAAGACTTTGAGACATGGCTTTGAGCTCCCTTAAATTCACTACTTTTTCCTATGTACAAGATGGTACAGTTGTGAAAACACCAACTGAAGTTGGTTCTACCATAGAAAGAAAATGGATAGACCAGCTTCATCAGTTGGTGGGTTTTAGCCTGGGCAACCCTATAGATCAAAAACTCTATATAAATAAATCGTTTACCCTAATTAGAAAGTATACAATCAATAAATAAAATCGATAGCTAACTCAACTGTAAACTGCTGTCAACCATGTCTCAATGGCTCGTATAAGTTTTCGGTATGTGAAGAAAAATAAATACGTAAAATTCGAAATAAAACAGAATTGCACTTTTAATTAATTTCTCAATCTTCCGTACACTCACGAGAAAAATATGTCTTACCTCGAATATCTCCTTAGTCTAAAAATCCCAGCGTTCATGGAAATAGTAAGATATTTATTTATATAGAAATTCGCCCGTAACAAACCTATCACTTGTGTAAATACATTAATAAATGTACGTCGTCCTCGCCACTGTATTTCCTTACAGCATCCCAAGGAAGACTAAGAATGTAATTCACCTCTACAACTCATACTTTTTCTATTGACCCTGGGAATAATTAAATCAACGATATTTAATTTCCTCCTATTTCATTGCCACGTGCACGTAGCAGCGTATACTGCCTTTATCAAAGTCATTAGGCCACGATATGCAAAGCATACGGAGCCAGCTGTTGTAATGAGTTATACGTATGTTAAAATGTCTAAATAGTTACACGTACCGCTTCTGGATCAGTTCTATCGATGTGGATTTACGAAATTTTGTATATCAAATTTTTCTTATCTTTGTTAACATATTTTCTACTAGTTGTTCACCATGCAATGATTTCTACAGTGTTAAGGCACTCAGAGTCACCGGTTGTACTGTAAAAATGTATCATAAAATTTAAGTTCCACTTACAATAATTGTAAAGGTATCGAAATACAATTACAAATTTAACTATCTCGTATATTATCATGCGGAACCAAAACTTTATGTAAAATTTTTGTAACTGATCCTTAGAGAAAGTAGTTACGTGTAATTGACACTACGAGCATACGAGACTCGCTGCTCGTACAAGCGATTATACTAATGTCTTTTTATCTCAATTAGACACGCGAGTACCTATCCAGTGTTGGTACCCTAGAATGATCGCTATTAATAAATTATCGTAGAGATCATTACTTCTCCGGTGATGGAATTCTAGCGAGAAGTTACGTAACAGCAATTATTCAGATTCCCAAGTGAAAATCAAGTAACGCCTTAGCTCGTCTATTCTCTGAAATATGTATAACCAGCGACAATAATTGGTCTATAGGAAATTGAGAAAAAAAAAACTTGTAGATAAACAAGACATTAATGGTAGCTCTAGATGGCTACGTTCTAATCCTAAGTCTCTTACTATAATGTTGATCCCTAATGCCAAATCCACACGCTCATTGCCTAGGTACCTTCAGGGACCGAAAAGAAATATTTTTCAAAATATTTCCACTTCTTCTCCAAAATCGCCTTCTCCTATTACTTCTACGCTTAATCTTCAAGGACAAGAAATATATATCCAAGTTCAAATAATTCTGCACGGTAGACACTGTAATTCTATGCGAGAACCGCGCACGAACGGTTGACTTAGCGAAAATAAATTCCTTGAGAATCACAGCTACCAATGCCAATATTAATTTATTAACAATATACGTGTGTACCTATATATATATATATATATCTCATGGTCTATCAAGTCCAAGTAGTATCAGACTCCGAGTGCGCACACTCGCCTTTAATTCAATAGAGAAAACGCACCCTGCACAAGTGCTTGACCCTCTGGTCTCAGAGTATCGTGCACTCGCAGCACTGTTGCGTAAAGTATAGGCACTTTATGACGCAGGGATCGTCATCGACGTCGTGAACGAGCTGTTTGCCGTCGGCGACGTCGTAATAGTCAGCCCCGTTCTTCTCGATCGGAGGCTTCGGCTCGGGAACCGGTAGAGTCTTGTGAATAATCGGCACGGCCTCCTCGATGTCCTCGACGTCGACGTCGGGACGCGGTGGCTTCTGTATCGAAGATATCGGAGTTATTTTCCCATTGTGAACGTCGTTCGGCGTCTCGAATCCCGAAGAGGGTAAGGAAGCTTGCAAAGGTGGCGGCGAATCTCCAGACATCAAGACACTGAAACATCAATATTTATTTATGTTAATACTAACGTCCGTGTACATAATGGTATTTCAATTGACAATCAAGACATTTTTTTTTTTTCGTATCTTCCAATTGAATTCCAGTCTGAATGTTATATACTGTACAGGCGACGTATGAAAATTATGCATCCTATTCGATCTTGCAGGCTCTGCAGCTTCCCAAGATGAGATCAAAGCAGTCGCAGTCTCTAAGATAGAGTCCAGTCTATATTAAGTAAAATTGATAAATGATATTCAGCGGCTTCGCGTATCTTGCTACACGGTTTGCTAAGATGGCGATACACGTCGACGCTGTCTACGCGTGGGTTATTTAATACCCACTGTGTACACTTCTAAATACGTTACTCGACACTCAGCTAGGTATTATATTCTTTAGCTAGTGTGTACTACGAAATGGGTGGGTTGGCACTCCTGATTACGTTTAAATCGATCAATTGTAAACTGGTTAAGAATACAGTCTATACCGTCACTTACAGATAAGATTACTAAATTCATACATCCAGTGCTAACTTAAGACAGATAAAGCGTATCTAGATGTATTTTGACATTTGAGAATATTTTACGCTACGATGGCTCGCATATGTGACATTTGTGGCAAGATTGCTTCTCGCGTTTCTAAGACGAATTGTTAAGTATCCGATTTCTCTGCCAGGTGTTGTAATATATATATGTACGAATTTACGTTGCGGGTGAACAAAAAGAATGCCTTTTGACTCTTGCAGAATTTCTTTTAAATGTCAGGCATGGACGTGAGACCGGGTCGATGATATTTTTTGTTTATAATTCCTATCAAGATAATGTATTTATAGTTTATACAGATCGTTAATCGCTGTCTTATCGTTATATAAGGATTTGTCGAATTTTTTTTTTTATTATCTTTGGAGTAATACAGTGATATCAAAGAGGAGTGATTCTCGCGTGAAATTACGTGGCATTTGGTTCTGAACTACCAGTAAAATTATCTAAGTCGTTGAGCTGGTTGACTTTGTTAATTTTAGACTAATTGAAATACGTGAGGAGTGACAGGCTGATTTAAATAACACTACGCGGTATATCGTTTGTATGTACAAGTAGTTGGATAGCAGTCTCGGCTCTGATAAGGTGTCTACGACATTAATGAGTTATCAGTATACTAAATTAAGCCGTAAGGTAAAGCGAGCAAGCCTCTGTGTACATACCGGGTGTGAAATTTTGCGTAAAGTGAATTAAATGAAATAGATAAAACTGTTGACAATCGTCGCGCTCCAGTTTCAAGACGTTTCTAGAGCGCGACAGTATTAAAAAAAAAAGATTGGCTCTCTAAGCCTTTTCGTCCGGTCCCAAGTCACAGGATATTAAGCCATACGAATTTCAGTCAGGACGAACAGGCTTCGTTGAGCGGTTAAGAAAAGCATATAAAAAAAAAATGAAAGGAAACGAGAAACCCTCGTGATTTACGAGGATCCAGAGTGTAAATTCAAGGAGGAAGGAAACTATGTAAATTATCTGTACCCTGAGATCTACAAGGGATGAGACATACCACGTAACAGTCTTGATGGGGTACATCCTGGCTTCCTCCTCCTTGGTCAAGGTCGGATAATACATCTTCAGAAGGATCTCCTCGATACGTAAGTATCACACGTAGCAATGATAACCCGTGACAGTCAGGTCACTGTAGCCAATACGAAAGAGAAAAAAGAAATTTTGTAATTCCTTTATCCCCAGAGGATGCAGATTCGTTCGTTCCCACGTGGAAAGGACACGAGAGAACCAAGATGCAGATTCGTCGTTATCAGTGACGAAAACGTAACGCGAACGTTTCACCACTGAGACACAAGACGTTCTTATCGTGAAGTTTTAAACGTCGTCAGCGAGAATCGTCCCAGTAGGTGTCTGTTGTGACGATTCCCTGATCTTCAAGGGAAGTCTGACGTCAGTGTTAATGATCTTGCGACTGGGTCAATAATCGCTCTGGACATTCGACACATCCTCAATTGATAAAGGGTATCGATTCGCCTTGATAAGAAGACCAGGAAGATTGATAAGACCAAGAAGTCCAGGAGTGCAAGACCAGGAAGATCAGTCTAAGAGATCCAGTAGTGCACGCTTCTTCTCCATCACTCACCATGCACACGTTTGCTTGATTCGCGCGAGAGACTGTTTGAAAAATGCATCTTGCATATGTCGTAACGTAGGCATCGTTAAAAGGTTAAAGTTCCCAGCCATCTGACACTGCGCGTTTGATGGGAGCTGATGGACAGGAGGAAATATCGCGGTACGAATTGTGCACTAGTTTCTACGAAGAATCGATGCTAGACACTGTTTTTAATAATTTGAGTTCTCGAGCGCGATATTTAAGAGGAAGTGTTCGTATAGTTATCTCTGTATTAGGAATCGTAGAAACGTCAAGATATACACGAGGATCACGGGTGACGTGATCTTTTTCGCGTATTGGATTAAAGAGAAAATTATCACCGTTGTGTTTGATTTGTCAGCGCGATTCACACTACCGATTATTTTTGAGTTTTAGGTAATCCTAGTTAAGTGAACCGACGTGAATACAAATGGGAAATCAAAGGTTCTTCACGGCGTGGGAGAGTCCAGTGAGAATAAGTAGCGCTCGTGTATTTCGTAAAGGGAATCGAGCACGCGACTATCGAAAACCTATACCGGGGAACCGGCGTGCATTCCCCATATATTGCATTCGACTGGGAGGGTGAGAATGCAGCTGCTCCCCAACTTCCCTTTTCTCCACCCCATGTGTATAGAACGATAGGACGAAATCGACGAGGTGTGTTACGCCAGGTTCTATGTCGCTTACTGATTTCTAATGGAAACTCCAGTGAAAGCGGGCCCGATCGATATTTCACTGGAATTACGATTTTTCAAGTGTTGCCGTAATTATCGCTTCTCGCTGAAACGGAATCAGGTTTATCCGCCATGTTATTTAGAATAAGAGAGTCTGTTTTTTTTATACTTCGAAAGGACTTTTTACGGTTTACGCGCGAGTTACCCGTTACGGAGTGCACCTATCCAGGTTGACAAATTTCTTAAGGCAGTGCATAATCAAGAACCGAGTAATTCACTTTTGCAAAAGCGATATAAGACAGTTCGCGTAATCGTGGAACTTCTTCACTCTATACACTCAATATAGATACTTCACTCTCCCGTATCAGTTAACCGACGAATAGCACGCTGTGGTTACTAGAAAAGTAATCGCACGATAATTGATTATGGAGCTATTGATTACGTATATTTGCTGATATTAAAGATTAGCTCATCATTTTTAATTACACTTCGTACTGGATAAGGGTCTTCGGTATACCCATATCGAATAAAAAAAATCCAATTTTGATTATCGTATCGCGTGTAAGATCGAATTTTACATGCTTCTATTTAATTTCGTTCCAACTGTATAATTTTTATTTAAATATTTAATTACAGACAAGGCCATCCCACTTGCTCCGTACGCTGACACTAAAATGAAGATGATACGGAGCCGGTCGTGCAACGGCCGCGGTTGCCGTTAAACTGTTGATCCTACCCTCTGACACTTTTCACGTGGAGACGAATTTCGTAGCCGGAGGGAGTCAGGTATGCGAGTTGGCTGCCAGTAAGAGGCGTAGGCGCTCAAGACTCGCTCTGTGCTCGGACCAATCAGAATTGGAGAGTTTGAACGTAAGAAAATATAAGTAACGTTCGATTGGAACAGAACAGTAGCCGGTCGCTGAAATGCATTATAAGAGAGCGAAGAACTCCTCGTGGTGCATAGCGCTTGGAGAATATTCGCGCGACGATCACTTTCGTCGTGTATGCGTCGAGACGCTTCGATGGAAAATACAAGAAGCACGCTGCGCCGTGTTTCCCACGGTTACGCAGGTAACTAAAAATTTTACAGCACTATATGCTTGGCGGATAAATCGTCTCGAGAAACGATAACCCGAAGGAATGTAGGAACATAAAGCCATGCTGTTACAAGGTTAATCTGGACAAATGGTAAACTTGAAATAACTGCGGTAAACTTGACGCGGAAATTAACCGAAGCAAAAAGAACTGCAAGAATCTGGAATTTTCAACAGTTGGTATTGCAGGACACGACCCTAAATATATGACCACTTCAAGCTCCACAGGCCCCGTTGGACCTGCGTATTTTTCAGTCACGTACAGCACGAGCCTTTATGCTCAATTGTCACTGAGCACTGCTGTAGAAAAAAAAAACAAGATATACCGTGCAAGTATTTGAGAAAAGTTTCTACAAAGTTTCACCCACAACCCCGTCTGACGTCAACGTAGACACTGATTGATGCATATCCTGGTTACTTTCCAGACGCCTGGAGCAATTAAAGTAAACTTATTTATTTCACTTATCCAGTGTCTCAAAGCTTATAGGTCATTTGTACAATCATAGACGGTCACAAGGGGACATTAAGTGGTACCAATTGCTAAGGTGGGTATTTGGTATTTATTGAGGTTTGACGTTGTTATTGAAGTAACTATCATATATTTTGTTTCGTCATTAACAGCTGAGCGACAAGGTGATCCGGGAGAGATCAAGATGAAGAAGACCATGAAGAACACATTCTCGTTATCATCCTCGCTACGCTACCGACTAATGGTAGCTGGACAAGAGCCTTAATGGCAAATTGCTCGTGACACAATTAACTAAGGTGCTTCGCTGCGGTTAAGACTTCAGTGCAGCTTGCAATAGCTGCAGCGTTTAGTGCGCTTTAAAAAATTAGTTGCAAATTCTTCCGCATTACTAGCTTGGCTCTGGGCTATCAATATTCGAATATATATATATATACAAGTGTATTATTTCTTTACTGACTAGCAGCAAGAAGGCATACGTGACTACATGGTTGTTACTGCATAGTAAAATCTTACTGTATCCAACGTGCAGTGCTGTAAGATGCCATGGGAATGTAGAAGAAAATTATACTTGATAGTATTAAGTTATTCCGAGCGTAAGACGATAGTTTCAGGATTTAATTATTTTTTTGCTATACTAACGTTTCATCGCGTAGAAATGTCAGGCTCGGTTACGTATATTTGAATGATTGACACGTTAAAAATTAAATGTTAGTGAGTAAATAAGGATAAAAATATGGCCAAGGGAATCTATACTGTTTACGAATAAAGAATTAGTAAATTATTAATGAACACCAATATTCTAATCAATATTACTGTTGCACCGAACCGCAGGAGTTATACGTATCTATTGCATTAGGAGTAAGATAATCCAATCGTATCGATACTCGGTATTCGCGATATACCTGCACTCGATATGAAGCACAGATTGTTATTATTACACTGTAACGTACCCCAGGTAATAAGCAAGCGGCATGTTTTGCTCCTTCACAAACATATTTGAATTTCGACACAGTGGAAAAGAAAATATTCGACACGTCTGATCTGTTCTGTTAACTAGACACGAGTCACTAGGATCTGGCAAAACGAAGAACCCGTCGCCTACCTGGGTAATAATTTACACCCGAGGCATTTAAACGTCTACATTCTAAAACTCTGGTTGGATTCACATCGTTCTGTTAAAATTTATAGACGATTTAAAAAAAAAATTTATTTAAATTATTCAGGACTATCGCAGCTTCGTGATTTTACAATAAATTTCAAGATCGAGATTGACTATAATAAAGCATTAGGTTACTGTCCACTTTAGATTAGACAAGTATAGTTTATGAAAAGCAAATCAGTATTCTTAGGTAAAACATAAATACCTTGTTGCCATCTATCGGCGTGCTGTTTAATTAATTAGTTACGGTGCATTGTGAAATCTATCAACGGTAATCAACGCACGACAAGTATTAAGGTAACTGACGTTGTTATTGATACAGTTGTCAGAAAGTTTTTTCAATTGGCTTATTCAATTTGAATTTCGTAAACTAAGAAGCGCGAGAGTCTCGCGGCCGTAGAAATTTAAAACGTTAAATCAAAATTCACGAAAGCCTTATGGGCACCATAACCATAAACGTCTCACTGATAACAAGTTGCCAGAATAAGATCGACTTACTTGTACTCTCCGCGCTGCGGTAGTGGATTTTGAAACCGCATTGTTCAGACACTTTGGCGAACTAGGAATTTATACCTCAAATATACCTCATATGAACGCGACCGACTATAAATACAACATTGAGAACACGACTCATCGCTTCGAAGTGCAAAAGCCAACTGAGACAAATGACGCGCTGTACAGGTGAAAATAAATGGTTATAATCAACTCACCAATTCCCATTATGTATATCTTAAGAAATCCTGGTCCGATTGTGTCAACGGACATACAAATTGTATAGAAAAAAAGAGCATTAGATAAAAATATATAACAAAAATTTATTAAAAAGGACGAATCGTATATTAGAAAAACCAAAACAAAAAGCAAGAAATTTATTTTCCTATGAAACAGATAGATTGCGCTTAATACGACAGTTATTCGTTTGTTAAATTTTCGACTATTCAAAGTCGTTAGATCGCACAGAACAATGGCGGCAGCTTGAAATTTTCCAAGGATAAATTAACCGACTAGGATTAAAAGTTCATACAAAAAAAATTACAGGAACAAGATAATCCTACATCGTCGTGAATATCGTGCGTATCGATTTTGCTTTTTGTCAGGCAACTAGAAGAAATCGAAGTGAAATAGACCGAAAAAACGCTTCATGGATTCCACGCTTAGAACCGACAGACGGTAAACGTGCTTTTATCAGACAAATAGTAAAGGCAAACGAAACATGCTTCCTTCCTTTCAATGAAAGAATTGTCGACTCACAATGATCAATGCTGTCGACCGTAACAATTCGTCACGTTGACGATTCGTCCGGTACGGAGCGCAAGCACGTTTGAATCTATCCTAATGGGTGTAGCGGGAGAGAATGATGATACGCGGATCATGGGTAACGTTCGCGAAGCTTCGCCGTACTGAATTAGAGGTCGAGTTAGATGAGATTCTACATGGGGAGGGGTACTTTAATTTCATCGATTAGAGTAATCATCGGAATGCCAAGCATTACTAGTGTGGTTACCTGATTATTACCAACCTGTGAATACGGGTCGAGGCTAAAATAGGTCTACGCCTCTGGTATCCATGAACCCATTTAAATTTTATGCTAACCATATATCTACCTGTATATTCTATTTCTGGTATCGTAGCATTACGTCAAAGAAGAGCTATACATTTGCTACTTTATAATACGATTTATGGTACATGCCATGTGGTATAAACCAAATATACATATGGTGTATAAGAATGAACTATAACAATAATTATAATGAATTCGACTGATGGCAAATAACAGAAGGAAAATGATTTTTGATGAAAATCATCTACAATGTGATTCTAACTATTGCGCAGTGTCCGAGGTCAGAGGTTAAGTTTGGCCGCGTCAAGGTTGCTGACGCAAGAATACCGACAATGGCAGGCGCAAAGCCCCATATACTCTGGTATGCATGAAAAAGAAATATCACGACCGATATCTCATCAGTGGATGGTAATGGTTCGTCGATTTCTGCCGAACTAAATCGGCCAGTATCTACCGAGTCGAATTACGACGAGACAGCGTAGCCATTACTCTCGAAGGTTTCAGGTTAAGTTTACGAAGCAAAGACGATCGTCCCTTCTCTCTGGAGAGAAAGAAGAGGAAAGTAAACGAGAAGAGAAACCGCGCGCGGCTTGGCTGTTCTTTCGAACCACTGCGCAATAAATTACCATTCCCTCACGCTCGGACGTTTAGGTGGTAAAGCAGCCGAGACTGGCCATCTTGGGGAACTCACCCTTCATGATGATGATGATGGCTCCTCTTCTTAGGGAATAAGATCCAGGTTCGTACGTGATGCTTCTTTTTGTTAGACTCCTTTTTAGGTCTTCCAAAATTGTGTTTACCACCGCGTCCACTGCGCGACCTGGAGAACATCTTGACCCAGATTCCTGGTGGTTTGACTTTTTTTTAATCGGGATCAGAATTTTATCACCACTGGATCATCCTGTGATATTATCATCGATTAATAACACTGGTTCGTTGGAAACTGTTCGTTGATGCAGAAAAGAGCCAGCCCTCTCGACACAATGACCAGATTGTCAGTTCATGTACAAAGCCAGTATTGTCTTGGAGCTGAGACTCAAGCCCAGCTTAGGGGTAGAATAAAGAGAATGTTACGTCCTATTGCATAAGGTAGACAGTGCCAAGTTCATGCGGTCGACAATCTGTCACTGAGGTTTAACTTCACTCACTGAATTGTGGCAACGTTCATGCTCCAAGAATCCACTATGGTAGTCCTGTTGAACTCCGATGAACTCTTACTGCCGAAAAACCCGTCTCTCCGGAACACCTTGGCGAGACGCAAAAGAGAAGGGATTCCTGCCAAGAAGGGATTTACGAAAACGAAAGCGAATCTATGAATACCTAAGAAAGCAGTAACTTTGTAGTTGTTACGCTACACGCGTTATGCACTAGGGATCGCATCTGTCCAACAGCTGTTGACCATATAAGGACAACTGACAACACTAGCGGATTCTACGAGAATTTTCTCAATATTAAGGGGTGCAAATATGGCAGTTAACTTCCTCGCGTTTATGGCGTCTCCTTGAAGGTTATGTGACTTTTTATCTGGGAACGGCTTTTTCTCGAACGTACAAGAAAAAGATCTTGCGAGAAACCTCAAACAGGTCCTGACGCGTTGTAGACGCTCAGCGACATGCCATAAAGCCAAGACTAGATATATCTTTTCATTCTTCTGAAGATCGTCAGAGGTGACTACGTGCTTTATTCCACCACCCACGTTACGATATACATACAATCTGAATTTCTGACCTGAGATTTATCTACGTCCAGGTAAAATTAAATGGCAATGATCTAAGGTCGTAGGCGTCCTTTTATTATTTTTTCTATAAAATACATAGTTGCGTACAGAGCAACGTTGTCCCACAACAAAGTTGAGCAATAAACAGTGATTGATAATACGAGTAAGGGTTTACTATATTTTCAACGGATCCCACGTGTGGCCAATGACACTACAGTTATCCGTGTCAAACTTGGCGAATAGTCAAGAAAAGACACATCACTGTCCATAAGAATCTCATAAATTATGGCCCCATGAAATACATTGCCAAACGAGAGGTGCGGCTATTGGATGAATACTTTGAAGACCGTGAGAAGCGTCCAAAGGATTTAATTTATTCAGGAATTGCCTTCGTCATGAAATTAAAAATGTAAGCATAGAGAATTGTCGATTCAATGCTAAGCTTTTCGAACGTGGTTTAAATATTTTTCTTAATAGCCACGTAATTATCTGTACGCCAAAGTTCGTTACCCACATCGATTAGTAGTTGACGATTAATCAAATGCTGGGATTCGCACAGCGTACTGTGCACCGTAACTATATTTCCTGAAGACTATCTCATAAATTGTATGTAGTAGAAACACAAAGAATCTTCCCGAGGTATCGAAAAAATTCCCACAAGGAAATTAAATCGTGTCAGAAGGAATCGGCAGGCGAGACACGCATTGGTTAATCACGCACGTATACATTCGCTGCTACGTGAAAACTCGCCCAAAGTAGGCTTCTACTTTTTTCCAGCGGATCCGCCATAACGGTATACCGGTGACCATGTTCGGATATTATTGACACCCTGCACGATTTCTGCGTCATCGAGAATCGTGAGCACAACGTTAGCGACTCCACAATTAACAACATCGGACGACAAACCACGAGTACACAACAAGGAAGGAAAAAAGGGGTCCTCCAAACTACTATTATGAACAAATGCTATTACGCTATAAACGGAAAAGCCATTATTTCTCGCTAGTATACGTACGTATGTCGTTGCACGAAAACTAACCACGAATCGTTACCTATTCATTGAACGTACCTTTAAGAATAAATATCTAATCCAATTTTACGATTCCTGTGTGTTCCGAAAAGTAGCGAGGAATCTCCAGGGAACGTTATAATGAACCATGCGTGTAGGACGCAGAGAAATGGCACTTGAGAAACGGAGAAAGACAGAAAAAAAATGTGAACAACCAACGGAGCAAACACTCTCGCGTAAACATTCGCGTATACTGAGCAACTCGTAGCTGCTCTCGACCCACGTTCTCTCTGACGATGTCTCGACGTTCCAATTACATGAAGCGCAGCATAGTCTATGCAACCAGTATACCACAAGCGGCGATGGAGAGCGACAAGCACGAAGGAACGTGGTGGAATGGAACCAGGTATATTTTTAAAAGTCAACGGTGTAATCCCCACTATTGTTTTTTTCAATTTGAATACACTGCATCTGTATCGCATATGAATTTTATTATCATGATTTTTAATACAATCGAAATATCGCTTCAGATACTTTATACAATTTTTTTTCAGTATTTCCATTGGTTTCCGAAGAAATCTGTTGATGCACGTAGTGACGCGTGAAACAGGTTTTCAATGTTTAATCCGACTCGACTGTCTCGTGAGAACTTTGAAAAATGAAGTTGATCCTGTCCTCTGGAGCTAACAGAGACATTATTTACTTTAGGCGTCGTCCTTTCCAAAGAATTTTAGTCATGTCGCAAGCTATGATACCTATAGCGTACGTATATATATTATGTTTTATTCTATAACGTACAAGGAATCCAGTCTTGAGATCATATAGTGTACACGAAGTTATAATATCCTATATAAATATCAAACTACTCTGGTTACATGTGTTTCTGTATATAAATCCAACAGGTGCATCAGGTTATCGTCTGTATCGTGTAAAGCCAGATTAGATATCAGCCAATACCCGTCTCTACATTCGTACAATTCTTTCGCAGACTTCTGTGGCCTTCTCGAACGCACGTGATTGTTTCCAATTGACAAAGTGGCAGGATTTTCGCAGTTGTGAAGTTCAAACAGTTTCAGAGGTTCTCATTCCGACTCTGGTAACTCCAAGAGACGTGGACGCTTCTCTGACGTATAAAGAACAAAGGAATTGCTGCTTCCATGCATTGGCGTTCCGTGAACGGTGTAAAATGTGCATACAGGAAGCCTTTCCGTGTATCAGGATATCCTTGAAGCTTTTATGGTGCCGTAAAGGATTCCTGGTCTGACGTTGCTCAGCAAGTTCGCAGCGTGCCAAGGTCAAGGACAACAGCATGCACGTCGGGTAACCCTTATCGAGTCTAACCTCTGCCCTTTCCCTTCCATTTACATTACCATTTACTATATCTGATCGACAAGTCACACCGCGTATCTCTTAACACGGTGTACGGACACGCAGTGCGTAAACAACTTGGAACAGTGAAGAGTTGACTAGTGGGCAGTGCTCGACTGAGCCACTGGATAACTGCAATTTGTTCGACCGGAAACAAAAGGCAGAGACGTTGGGGGAGCAATATTAGACCTTACTCAAGTCTCTCTTGAGGGTTAGTGCTTTGCTCAAGTCTTTTTCCGCCTGTTCACGATGCAAGGCGTCATCCATTTATATTCATTCAAAGAGTCATTCCAGCCTCTCTATCATACCTGAGCCTAGATCTATAGACATTGCTGAACAATAGATACAGGAATAGTTTTGTTTCATCGCTGAGGAATGAACTAAGGGCTCTATAGAAATCGTGTACAGACATCGACTCGTAATGTTCTTCAATAATTTATGAAGTCTAATCGCTCATCGATTTCGATTTGAAATTCCTACTAGACATAGGTCATTGTTGTTTCACGATTGGCATTGTTGAAAGACCTTGTAGAACAGCGGTTACGATTGACATGGCTGCCTTGCAGATACGTGAAAGTTAATTACAATGTTAGGAAGTTACAGGTCGATTATGAGGTTATCTGAATCAGGTCGATGTTACATTTTCAATTGGAGAAGGAAAGAAGGCAGATTGAAAATTTCACAATTGATTACGTCGGGAAATACGAGGGGCATGGTCCGCGTCA
The DNA here is from genome assembly GCA_030142285.1 of Calameuta idolon. NCBI lineage: Eukaryota > Metazoa > Arthropoda > Insecta > Hymenoptera > Cephidae > Calameuta > Calameuta idolon. Next base: position 687,455 of record JARQSV010000599.1, read on the forward strand.
TAGATACGCCGACTCTAGCATATCAGTTTTTTAAAATTAATTTGTCATTTCTTAACGGTCGTCTTATTTCGTCTAGTTAAAAGAGTACAAGAAATCTTTATCTAGAAATATTGGATGATCATATGAAAAATTGTCCTCGGTGCTGAACTCGGGTCTCTTTTTAAGGTTATCCAATAAAAAAATCAAAACCCATGCTCGTAGTCTCTTGAAGAATATTTTGGGATAAATTAAAATCGTAAGCTGCTATAATGACTGTGGGATAGACGCCATGTATTTTGGGTTGTCAATTTTTGCATTCCTTCAAACTCTACTAGCCTTCACGATTGGATTCGTACTAAACGAAACTCCATTATTTGTTCACACAGCGACTAGAGAAAACATCCCCAAAAAAGTACTTCAGACTCGTGCGCCGTAATGCTGTTTGTATTACGCGCGCGGAAACGACCATGGCCTCCTTTTGCCATACATAGTTCAATTATCATTGTAAAAACTAGGCGTCGATCTAGTGATCCATAAAGTCGTGCTATCTGCTCAGATTAAACAGGAAGTTTACTCTACTCGTCGTATGCCTTTTTGTTCGTCACTAAGAGAAATAACTCAAATATATGCCGTTATTGTCACTTTGTCAAGCGACAGCTTGACTTCAATCATCAATTGGATCACGTGCGCCAATATTATACGAGGTATACGCACATTGACTGTGAATATGAATAATAATCGAACCGTAAACAGTAGGTAGGCTAGTAAATCTTTACATACTATAGTTCCAATTTCACTATAGCACTGCATTTACTATGGATTCCGGCGAATGCATAAGGTACAGGATGCCTCTTATACATATGCCAGACACAGTGCTTACCATACCATAACATGATATATATGTACTTGAAACATTCGAAAGAGTCAAGAGTAAACTCATAAGTCATTCGATACAAGTCCTGTCTCTGTATTGCTAACTTAGGCAATGTGAAAATCACTTAGAACACACCAATACGAAAGGAAATGTAAATGAACATCGTAAAATTAAAAATTAACCACGGAATAACGTTATTCAGTGTACCTAACTAAATATCCCATAAGTGTGTAAGGAACAATAAGTAAAAAATCATCAATAAACCGAGAAAAATGACTCACCCATCAGACGTGCTTGGTACGTCGTCGTAAACATCAGCATGCGTGATTATCGTCGAGTCCTTCATTTTAGTTTCTTGAAATCTACGTCACATGATAAAAACGTCAAAGCTGTCAGAAATCTTCGCAATTTTCTGCAAATATCCAGTAAGTCCAGTCACGCATCAGGAGTAATTACTAAATAATTCATATAACACATACACCACTGACCAACACTGTTGTTTTTAGTTTGTCAATTAGAGAACCGGTTCGCGCAGTGTTTCATTAGAAGATTGTCTCTTTTAGGTTATTTGAAGAATATTTAAATTGGCACTAATCTCACTGTATATTTTATATCGCAAGGGAGCTTTGTAACCGTAGGTACACAGAGAAAAGGGCCACCATGAAAGTCACCGACCGGTTCCTGGTAGATTCGAATTTCAGCTGTTGTTCAGGAGACTCGACGTGATGCACGCGTGGCCGTTCTAGCATCGACTGCGCCAAACCTTTCTCCCGCCCTTACTGCTGCTTACCACCGCGGCGGCAGAAGCTTGACTGGCCGTTCTTTCTTACCTTCCTATATCCATTACGCGTAGTTTACCCTTTAGAGGAACGCAACTTTATATCCCCACCTTTTACACCCCTGCAGATGAATCCGTCTAGTGTACATGGGTGTTAACCATCGTTCAGGATGAGTGAAAAAGCCATTAGGTTACGTGCAAAGATGTTGAAAAATCGTAAAGTCGAAGAACGGATTAACAGGGATTCTAAGGACCAAGATAAAAGTGAGTAAAGAAAAACTTCAAAGATTCATCCCTCCGTCAGAGCCAAGGTGGTCCCAATTTATTAAACTTCCTTTTCATGTCTCTGACGAGTGGTGGAATAACAAAAGATGTCCCCTTGGCGAAGAGAAATACATATGTATGTTATAGGTTATGTCACCTTCCTAAACATATAACGACAGAGCCCTTTCACCCTGCTCTTGGAATAGGCGAGGGAATTTATCCAGGAAACATTTTCATTCTTATGCCACACCAGAGGATTATAAGTGACTCAGATATTTTAGTTTTACTTTTTCCTTCTCTTTAGACACTGTGTTATTGGAATGATTACTGCTGCGTGGATTCTATTGCGTGTGCAATGAATCCAATGAATAGCTTTTTAATTAATCGTACTGTAGCCATTCCTGGCATTACTTTTTGTCTTTGACTCGGTACCTATATCATATCCATAGGATTTCGATCTGCTTGGGATTATTAGGGGTGATTGATGGAGCTTCGGATTTCCTGAGGCGCACTCGTAGTGCGTCATCGTGACTCGTGGACGATGCCTTTGGTTGGTCGTCAATGACTTTCGTGTAGGGCTGCACCCCGACCTCACAGTGAAGGAGGGTTTCGCCTGCACGGGGTGCCATAAAGGAAAATCTATCGAGGGTGGCTGCAGACAGACGCACTAGGTACTATTTATGGAGAAACATTAGTCTGCACTGAGAGCAGAACAGAGACTTGGAATTACGGATGCTCATTTAGTTGTACAGTATTATAAGGGAGCTTCTTCTATAAGGACGTCATGCAGCTAATATAACAAAGAAAATATTAGATATATATGCTATTCTTAGAATCATTTAAATTCTATGGTATCTTGTATACTGTATCATCTGATAACAATTTCATTTGTTCTTTTTCAATGTACAACTGTCTTAAGACAACTGTCAACTCCAGATCACCTATTTAGTGCCTTTTGGTATACTTGACATTTCTCACGGTTCTTATTACATTCTATATCAAGTAAAACCTTTCATACTCACGTCGCATACTACGTGGGAGTGTTTGAATAGCTGTAAAAATATTCTACTTCGTTCCCTCAGGGGTAGGAACGTCGTTTCATAGTGAAACTGTCAATGGCGAACTCATTCAACTGTTACATGGTATCCTTTGTATATCCTGACTGCTCCCTCCTTCTTCCCCCCCGAGAAATTCAACGGGAGCATAATACAGAATTAGGGGTAACATCTGATGGAGTGTGGTAGGCCCGAACAAATGTCAGCCATAACTTTGTGTCCTATATAGGCTATGGCGAGTGAAACTCGGATTAGCCTTAGGCTGGGTCAGGATCGTTAGCTAACGTAATATAATACCGGAAACGACCTTTAGAAATTTTAGTTTCTAAAAAAGAAGTATACTATCGCTCCTTCTACTGGTACTGTAATTTGGGACAGAGTTGTGGCACACGATAATAAATGACACAGCCACGATACACTTATTTTTAGTGGTTCTTAATTTTCAAATGAGTGTGAATCAGATTTTGTATTACAAATACACTTTTGGTTCATCCGTTGGCGCCTGGATATTGGCAGACGTTATACATCCGTGTCTTTAGACTTGCCGGTCGATTTACTATAGTTTGTTCTACCGTGCGTATAGCAACAGTTTGTTCCCATGCGTGAAATAGTTATATATGTGTGGAGCTTGCTTACATATAAGCGTATAGTGTCTTGAAATGGATGCCACGTGTATATTTCTTACTGCTCACCTTGGACAATGGTTTCGAATACTTATGTTGTAGGTTCAGATAAGTACCATTATCTATTTCAGTCGTGCTTAGTTACGCAATATTAAAATGCAATATAATTATAATCTCTGTTTCCATATAAGAATAATATCGGGTATCTTTTCTACAACTTTATTGTATATTTAAAAACTCCTCTAGAATTCGCATAGCAGTGCGTTACGTATTGTCATTGAACAATGACATTGTGCCTAGTGTCAATGACTGATTAGAAGAATTGATTACCCTGCTATTGATTTATTTACATTTTTAACACTGCTCCCCCTCTATCTGATATACATACATTTCTTTTGTTAATATTAATTCAATTATTAATATATATATTTCAGATAGTCATAATGATTCGTCCAATTTCAAGCATATTTATAGGAATGAGAAATCTTATTTGTCATTGGTTTTTTAGATGAATTTGCAAAGTCATGATGAAGCAACAGAGCATAGCGATAATAGCGATAATTTTGAAATGGAAATAAAATCAGACTCACGAGAATAATGACGAGTTATATTAATATGAAAAATATTTTATTAAACTTACTCCTTACTTTCTCCCTGCACTATTTTGGACAATGTCATACGCTTACAAACTATTTTCTTTACTTTGACTCTTTTGTTTTCTCAACCTGTAACTGTTTCTCACGAAGATTTACGAAACTCCAGAGGTCGTCGGCGAGGAGTTGAGGTTCCTCAAAAGCGGCGAAGTGACCGCCTCGAGGAAGAACGCTGTACTGAATTGTATTAATGTATTTAGAACGAACGATCGATTCTGGTTGAAATGCAATTTCGTGAGGGAATATTGCACATCCTGTTGCAACCGTGATGGGTGATCTGTAATTAATAATTTTAATTACTGTAATATCGTCCTACGGTACAAAAAAAGTTTTCAAGTTTTATTGCATGCAAATAATCTTACTCATCAAATCCAAGGGCTTTGTAGCTCTTGTTAAAAGTTTCTGCATAAAGTCGAAAACTGGTTGTGATGGAATTGGTTACCCAGTATACCATCACATTGTCCAAAAGTTCGTCAATAGTGAATTTTTCGAAAAGACCACCATCGTCACGGAATCTGTATTCCGGATTGGTCCAGGTACTAAACTTTTCCAAAATGTAAGCAGCCAAGCCAGCGGGTGAATCCGTTACGGCGGTACCTACGTTAAATTGCATTAATTAGCATTGTTTATTAATTTCATTATCTAATTACACCCTCTTGACGTACCAACAGTGTCAGGTTTTGTAGCTTGGATATGCATATATCCTGTTTCTTCAACTAGACGAAGCCAGTGATGGCTCAACGGATATGCTTTTGGTATTTCCTCCTTGGTTGCTACCAAGGATGGTAAATAAGCACCAATGATGCTCCAAATCGTAGCGGAAGCAGTGTTAGTAAAACACATATTAAAATGTGCTCCGGAAACCCTAAAGAATACATAAACACATTTAGATAATTAAATATTTGATACGGTTTAAATTTTACTCACTTCTCTGGAAATTGTTGAGATAAGGTTGCGGTTATGACACTGCCCCAATCGCCACCCTGGGTGTAAAATTTATCGTATCCTAATCTCGACATGAGATTCTTAAAAATTACAGACATCTAGACAAAAAATTATTACTTTGTAAATGTCTGTCTCACATCTCTTTTCATTGCTTTAAAAAATTTATAGCGAGTACCTGTGCGGGACCCAAACCAGGACGAACGGCAGCATCGGAAAAACCATATCCTGGGAGAGAAGGTGCGATAACTTCGAAAACGTAATCCTGGTCAGGACGAGGGGTCGTTAGCAGGGGGAATATCTTTTGGAACTCGACGATGGAACCTGGCCAACCATGAACCAGCAACAATGGAAGAACTTTGACATTTCTGTCTTTGGGAAGAGTTGGCTTCACATGGTAAAAGTGGATGTCCAATCCTAATGGCCATAAACAGTTTACGTATTACACAGGAGACATAGAAACGTCTCCGTTACAGTAAACAAAAAAAAAGCCATACCTTGAATTTTAGTCTTGAATTGGGGATACTTGTTCAGCAGTTCCTGGCGCTTGGACCAGTCATATTTGGTTCTCCAGTGTTTGAGTACACTGTTTAAAAAGGTGGTAGATATGCCATAGGTCCACCCAGCACCCTCTAGTGGTGGTTGCAGCTCCTTGGTTCTGTCTAAACGTTGATTCAGGTCATCAATGACCTAAGAACAATCATTTACATTGTCAACAGTGTAAAATTAACGTCGGACAAACAGATGAAGATCAATCTTACACTTTTAGAAACATTTATTTTAAATGGCCTGATGCCTTCGTTATCTTTCACGGTAGTTTTAGGACCCCAATTTTGTTCAGGCAATTTCGGCACCGTCGGAGCCGGTTGATTTCTGCAAAAAAATTTAGCAGGTGATAATATCAAATTCGATTATTCGCAGTGAATAACCTAAAACCTAAAACTTCAACATCAACATCATGCAAATAGTTCGAAATACAAAGGCGAAGTTCAAAATATTTACTTCAAATAGAACGAAATTCCAATTGTAACAAGAAGAATCAACGCCGCTAATTTCAACATTGTGTCCTAACTGGCTGACGTTATCGAAGCAACTGTGTAACGTTCACCGTACTCTCGACTTTACTCTTATACCGAGGTTCGCTCAATAACAAGTAATCTTTGAGAACCTCTGAGCGAGTTAACAACAAGAGACTGTGTCGTCAGTAACCAAGGCTGTCTACGTGATTTTCGATGCCTACGTCGAAGAAGCTCGATTATACCAGATCTCTTCTAGGCTTCATGGCGCATGCGCCAAAGTGGCGCATTGCATCCTTGCGCCTATTTATTCTTCTTTTGAAATAGGCGCCATAACTGAATAAATCTTCATATTTTCAACACCTGACTGCTCTCAGTTCAATTCATACAAGCCTTCTTACTCATCAGTTCGTCATATTTTTTTTTCTAAATTGGCGTATGGTATGCAAAAGGTTGACCACCCCTGATGCAAACCGTATAAAGATTTAAGATTGTACTAATCCATCGATACGTGAGTGACTTTGATTATTTATAATTTCAATCATTTCGAAATCACGTGACGGATAACTGTCATGCTGTTAACGCTATATATTTTTCTAATATATCTGTGTTGTGAACAGAAAAATGACTATGCAATTATCATTCTCTAAATGTAAATTAGTGTTATGTTGATACCATACGCGTAAGGCAAAGTCGCTAGACACATGTATATATTCCTCAAGAAGAGCAATACACGCTAAGAATTGAAATAAATCCTTATGTATTTACTGATCGTTTTTCAAACGATTCTTCTCGCGCCAAATGCGTACTTATAGCGTAGCGGCGACAAGTTTACACTTTTTTGGTTAATTATTTCTTAAGCTTGTACTTACCTTGAACATGCTGCTTTTCTTGTCGATCTGTGAAACGGGATGAAAAAAATAGCACTCGATTACAATCAATAGTAAAACTAAAACTACTGTTTTATTAAATGGATACAGTCTAAATTCGTGTACTAATTGCTGTAACGCAATCACAATGCTCAACCGATTTATTGTGAATGGAGATCATGCGGCTACGCATTTCACGTGTACTGAGAGCACGCAAAAACTTTTTCAGCCACCTTTCATCTTTTCACTCAAAGATAATAGATATCTTTCCCTCGAGAAACTTATTTCGCTACGTGTATCGCATATTTCATGTACCGCTCGAAATATTTTAGAAATGTATGTAGTCGCAATATCCTTCCTTTGTTGTTACATATCATCATTGTAAATGGACGTCTTTATATTATTTTATTAACTATCAACAATAAATAATTATCCAGTTCGTTTGTAGAAAATTGAAAATATATATTGGTAAATGGCACAGCACTTCCAGAAGCAAATAAAAAAAAAACTATCCCGCCGAAAATGATTTCAGATATCCGTACGTGTTTATGTTTTTTATGGTCGGGAAAGTGTCACTAGCAGCGCGACAGTAATTTTTCATGAATAAAAAAAAATGAAAAAACTATATAAAACACATTGAATCCCAATAGTCCTATTGGGACATTAAGTAGAAATTTATTTATTCTTTCTTTTTAATACCCATGATGTTTAATGATGAGACGACATCCAATGGCACTGTTCAAACAGCGAATCATTCCACACGCATTAGCTTCAATAATTTCGGAAAGATTCGTGTTCATTGCTCTTGCAAAGATTTAATTGGTAAACGTTTTAAATACCGAAGAAAGTAACATGCCATCGTTTAGATCTAAGCTAATGCGTACGAATTGTCATTGAGATATTGCATCTCTCTTGCAGTGACAAACGCAAGAATTTATAATAACATGATCTTACGCGTGCGATGGTAAATACAAATTTTAATAACGCTAACAATCGGTATCATGGAAATTAACTAATTTATCCGAATAAACTCATCTAGAGTACTCGTCTAATATCAGTAGCGCAATTGATAAGGGAAAAAAACATAATATTAATCTTAATAATAACACTTCTCGAATCGCCTGGAAACGGAAATGATCACGAGAAAAATAATTATTTGCGTAGAAAAACGTGTTTAGAGATTCCAATTTTATGGTTAAAGGGTGGAATTTATCCCTGTTATTTGAGGGTATATATCTCATTTAGGCAAGTCCTCTTTTCAACTTAAATGATATTAACAATAAACAACTAACGTACGATTATATTTCTCTTACATAGCCTGGTTAGGGTTGTGTCAAAGACGCTCTTAGTAGGGTACGTTCGAAAACAAATATGAAACAGATTCGCCATTATGGGTTCTTCTGACAGCTTCGGCGAACATCATCGATACGTCAATGCACTGCAGCAAAACAAAAAAAAAAGTAAAATATTTATTATTGTACGTGACAAAACCCAATTTACATTTTATTGTTAATTACCTGAATTTTCGGGCAGTCTTTCATGTGACCATCCTGTGGTATGGTATTAGTTACCACAACGGCCTCGAAGCAGGCGTTATTAATCCTGCTAATGGCTGGCCCACTAAAAATACCATGTGTAAGAATGGCGTAGACTTTGGTAGCACCAGCTTCCAACAATTTCTCCGCCGCGTGACAAATTGTGCCGCAAGTGTCTGCCATATCGTCTACCAGAATGGCTACTCTGTCTTTAACATCACCAACCAGCACCATACTGGCTACTTCATTAGCCTTTTTCCTTTCTTTGTGAATAAGAGCAAACTCAACGTTTAATCGGTCAGCGATGGACGTTACTCTGTATGGGAAATAAAATATTATAAACCAGTTAAGGAATTTAATCTACACCCATATCATCAGCCATCCAAAGCATACCTTTTGGCACCACCAGCATCAGGTGATACGATGATACTATTCCTCCACTCTACAATATTTTCTTTAATCCACTTCAAAACTGCAGGCTCAGCGAAGAGGTTGTCCACAGGAATGTCAAAGAATCCTTGAATTTGACTAGCATGCAAGTCCATGGTTATAATGTGATCAGCACCAGCCACCGACAGCATATTAGCCACCAGTTTAGCAGAGATGGGTGCACGACTCTGTAAAATACAATAATGGGTAAGTTTTAAAAAAATGAGTGAGTCTCTCAAAGTCCATTTGCAACTGGGAATCTGTAATTTCAAAATATTGCTATTAATTTTTTATTCTCTCTTTAATATTCCCACCTTTAGAACTCAATGGAAGGGATACAAACGTTTAACAAAAAAACATGTTAGTCTAGAGCACATCGTGTCTCATGGTAAACTGTAGTGATCATTGACTAAATTTGTACAGAGGGGACAAAATATGAATACAACAAATATGATATATGCTAAGAGAGCATCGATGGACTGTCAATGTTTAGACAAAGATAGAAATAAAGAGTTGAGAGACCAAGGGAAATAATGTGTTGCAAATGCACCCCAGTTAGACTCGAGAGGAACTGTGAGTGAAGCAAAATCTCTAGAGTTATTAAATGCGAGCCAGGCACAATGTACTTTCATGTATAATCTTTCTTCTAAGCGAAGAAAGATAAAGATTAACATCAATATTATCCAAATGATTAATACGTGAAAATAATATCTTACATATTCAAAATTACATTACAATCTTATACAAGTAACCTAAAATGCATTGTGCGAGGCATACTAACAATAAGTATTGAAATATTAGCGATCTACTCTCTAGTAAGAGCTATTATTTCACAAAAAGCTGTTCCATGTTAATACCTTGATCATTCAAAATTTGCTGACGATAACAATAAACCTATAATAATACTGTTACAAAGACGACACAAGAAACATTCATATTTTGCTAAACACCACTGTCAATAAGTGACCTGGTACTTATATAATAATTAGTACATATTGAATATTAACAATATTTCAAGCCACATAGCATATTAGTACCCAATGGTCAACGAACGAGTGTATATAAATATATATACCCAATGTAACATCGATTACTCATAACTCATAACGTACACGCGGTTGCTATCATATTAATATCTTGCCCTCTCGTTCATATTTGAATATGCTTGCACCGAATAATCCATTCATTCACGAGGGTACCGCTGTCATTTGTATAAATAGCGACAATCAAAGGTTCTTGTTAGTCCTACGGAAATAATGACCGAATGGAATTAAAAGAATTTAATTACAAGTCGAACGGTCATCGAGTTATCATTAACAAACTCTCCACTCTACAATCTCGCTGCTCTATACTCACTGTCGACAGGTCGGGCACAAAGTCCTGAAAATACCCAACTATTCAGAAACTTTGAACACTGCACAGTACCGAATGTTTCCTACATCATCCCAATGTACATTTCACGTAAAAATTCTACGATTAAAAAAAAAACGTTAAATAAAACACAAGCACACTCCTAAAAATACAAGAAGAAGCTTTGACGAAACAATTTGATTAAATTATTGATATACATTGATATACCTGGTACAAGACTATCTATCAAGTTTCTTGATACTTAAGGAATTCGTTGCGACATTAATTACAAGAAAATAACGTAAACTAATTATCGTTGCAACAACCAAGACGTATGCCCCCCGCGATCGTTGAATATCAACATCTATTTTGCAAGAGAATTACAACTGCTTGGGTTATCTAACATTCGATAACCCTAAGATAATTGTTAAGCTATAGATGACGTCAAGGAAATATTTCCAATTTCATGCAATAATTCGTTTTACAATATTTAACCCACATATCCCCGATATCGCGACACGGTCTGATATATTTAACTTAACAGTATATTCTCAGTACCGTAATTTGCAAGTAGAGAAAAAGAGTTATTATACTTTTATATAACAGCAAAAGATAAATTTATCAATGCATTAAGACTAAAATGTCTCTGTACATCGATTGGAATGAGCCGTACGAATTTAGATGGCTGGCTGGACCATTTATGTTACTTAATGATACCTGACGATAAATCTTCCGCATAGACACACACACGCACACACACATACACACACGCATTCTTCTATTTTACAGTTTGAACGATATTGTACATCTACAGGTTGAGAGAGACAGAGAGAAAGAGAGAGAGAGAGAGATACAGGGAGAAAGAGAGAGCGATTATATCTGCCAAGACAGCTGGATTAAGTTAGTAACAGCCAACTAGCAATTCCTTTCCACTTGGATCTCAAAGTGAATGCTGTCACCGTTAATAGCCAGTTACGTTGTGTTACTTTGCGATATGAAGACCAGGTGTAAAACCTTGGTACAAACAAGCGTATTACGATTAAGCGACCCATTTATATATCATCTACGCAACGCAAGCTTTCTGCCATTCATAAAAAATGTTCTGCTTTTACGGCTTCTCTCCTCTGTGATTGGTGAGTGCGTGGATCATGATGATGACTAACAATTTAAAATAAGATCATACACGCGTATCAGCCAGGTATTACGCGTACTTAATGAGGTTATGATTTTTAGTTATTGTCAAATAAATCATTAAAGTGAACTTCCATATATACAAGTGATATTTTTTTCTTTGTCACAATTAGGATTCATTTCTGTTACACGTACGAATGACACGATATCATTTGGAAATGTTGATACGTTGTTAGCTTGTGTATTTCTTTGATTAAAATTTTAATGTTAATGATAATTAATGATATCCATCGAGGAGAGGCCTTTAGTGATTGATCATTTTGGAGTAATTTTCTCTCTTTTAATCTTCTTCTCGTTATTTTTCTTTCCCTCCTGATATGCTTAGTAATGTAATGCCGCACAGTGCAGTCTTCAATGACAAGCTGAAAAAGATACAAGCACTTTTTTTTTTACGTGATGACGGGTCTGTGAATCCTCCTTTCCCAACATTATTACGTTACACCCCTCGGATGGTTGCAAAGCTACGGAAATGTGAAAAGTGCGGAAAATCAACCGCAACAAGTTACCGTGAACTTCCAGTCGTTCGACTTCATGACGAAGCGAGTCATAGTGGAGTTTGATTTGTCCCCACCATGACCTCCCTGTGAAGATACCACAAAAAAAAACTTTACATCTTATCTGGAAGGTATCTGCTCCTTGTCAAGAACTAATGATCAATTTAATATAATAGAACTTGAAACACTAGCATCTTTGCACAATTCAAGGTTCTGGAACACATTTTATTGAAATTATTAAATCTTTGAGAGACTCTGGACGAGACGGATCTTTTAAGAATCCGTAGAGTGACAAAGTGCACAAAATAAAACGTGATACGTATTTTTATTAAAATTACAAAATTCAGAGACTGTTTCGAAATCTCATTTGCGCACGATGTTTACTCAAACGAGATAAGGGTGTCGCTTGCGATGCCGTACACTTATAATAGAATAAAATACATTTAAACTGATTTAAATTCCAGCAAGAAGGATTCTATGGAGTAAGGAGCTGATGAAGTAGATTGCGGTGTTGAACAGTTCGCCTCAACTTTTTCTTTGTTTTTCTCGAACGGAAATCCCTTGTGGATAAGCGTTCGTCAAAAAGAGACTTTCACAGATTTTCACGTTGCTATGTAACTAAAGGGACAACTGTAAGTAGCTTGGACTTAAGGTAGAGAAAGTGAAGTTATTGAAGGGTATATTCAAAGAATAGATTTTACTGTACAGACTCTGAAAGGAGGAAATTATAATGAAGGACTTCGTACTACCTGACTGGTTGTGGAGGTGGGGAAGGACAACCTACACAAAAGTGGTCGCACAGGTTGTGGCTGAATATCTGCGGGTAACCTTGTCTACTTAGAGAGCATTGGTATTGGATTCTTAGATTTTACTGGTTTGCTTGAATTGGGACATTCTACATAATTTATTCGAAGGCACGTGAAACCCGATTATGTTGAACGATATGGCGCGTTGCTCAAGATTTACGCATAGGGTTGTATTTTATGTTCAATTCGGTTTATAAGCATACTTGATCATAGCATTATGTAACGACAGTCAAGTAAAAATAATTTTAACTAAGACATAGACTAGAAAACATATGAATTTGCATATATATATATATTAAAATTGTAAATGGAATGTTGCTCACAAATGGAAGTGCTAACTGTAATTTAATACTCATTCCTGTTCTCAGCTTTAAATTTGCAAACTTGCAATGAAAGTTTTGTTAGCTCCAAGCCTTTGAATCTATATCGAAGAAAATTCCTTGGCATTGCCAATAAATGTCTACAAGTATATGCAATTCAATTGTAAAAATGTGTCGCTTATCTTAAAATATGATTAATGATCGTTTGTCAAATCTAAGCATATAGTGGGACAAATAGAAACGGAGTTAGAATTCGATGAAAAAAAAATGACAACGACAAGACGGTTTATCGGTCATGATAACAGCTGAATATCGCATCGGTTACAGTTAGTGGTGCTCAATGCTCCAAAACTGACGTATATGTTTATTTTCATACGTAGGTACACGTGATTACTGAGATATTGAATCAAAAGTAGAATTGGCTATAGTTTTAGCTCTTTTACAACAGTTAATCGACCGTGCCTTCGAAATTACCCCCAAAAAAATGGGAAAGTCGTAACCTCCACCACATAGACAAGACACTAAAAATGGGTAAACAAGTTAAAGATTGTCAAAGATACTGCAAATAGTTAGTCTGGTTATGCTGAAGAGAATTTTGTGCTACTGCAACAAGCAATATGTTTAGATCATAGTAATCAAGTGCGACGCGTTCAGCAAAAGAAACTGTTACAACAGAAGATTGTGGTCTATCTATCTCTGAGTGGTTAAGGCAATGTATGCTGGCACGTCGATAGAACATAAATAGATAGCAAAATAAGGTATAGATAATGCTTCCTCACATCCCCTACCTTGTCCTTCTTGTCCTGCCTGGCATAAGGAAAACAAGGAATGACTGCAGTGACACGTGATGCAGATGCTATCTTACACGCGTTGATCATAATTAGTAGCTCCATCAGATTGTCGTTCACTTCTCCACTTCCACTTTGTATAATGTACACATCTTCTCCTCGAACAGACTCTCCAATTTCCACACTGCAGATACGGATAAACAGAATGTTTTAGTGGCATGCGAGAAAGGTGAAATAAGTAACAGGAATAAGACATTGTAAAACAGGCATTAGAATTAAATTACATCCATCAATAATAACCATTGAAAGAATTATCCATGGGTAAAATGAATTGCCAGATTAGAAAATGCTGCCTCATAATCACATACAAGGTCGTTATAATAATACTGTATTGAAAGCTTCTAATACTCTAATAGGACTACACGGTACACATTGGCATGTTAGATACATAATTTGCCGTTGTATATGAACGACAAATCTTTGCTTAATAGATGCTAAGTAAGTACTTAACGCTCGAGTATTATTCGAAATAACTGAAAAGAATACAGTTCTCATACTGAGATATATATACATATATATAACATGTATATAATATATAGCCGTGTCAAGTTTTCTCGCGATCATTCTGGAGTAAAATTCAAAAAAATATATTCACCAACTTTTGTGTTTAAAACAATAATAATCAGAAAATGGGTTTTTAAAATTTAACGAACTGATATGTCGATAAAATTAAACGACGCGGCAAGGTTGGGACTTGGTAGTGACCGGCCTTGCGCGAAGGGTTTATCTGTCGGTCCTGAGGGATGTCAGAATAAACAAAATGTCGTAAAGAATTCAATAAAAAGGTCTCAATATTCAATTAAAATCAGACACATGAACGAGGATTATTCGCGTTTCCACGTGATATGCGGTTAGAATTGGTTATAGCGGGACAGACTTGACAATAACGTGCGTGGTCGTAGCGTTACGTAGAAAGATTACCATGTTTCGAGGTTGCTGAATTTCTTGGTGACAACTTTGCCGATGTCAATACCGAGCCTGTCGACAATTCGCTGCGCCAGATCGGGATGCGAGGTACCGCTGAAGACTTTGATGTTCGGCATTCTGCTTTGCAATAAACCGCCACGAGATCTCTCCAAGTTTGCGCGTAACAAACTCTTGGCACGCACTGGCTGCGAGACGGGCATCACTAAAACCGAAACCACCGAGCGAGACTAAATTCGACCAATGGGATTACGTTTTGCGGGACGGATATCACGTGAATTCCAATGCTCCGCCCACGGAACCGCGAAACGCGTTTCTTATCGGAACAACAATTTTTTTAATTTTTTAGTAAGAAGAAAACAACAGTAAAAATGTGCATTGTGGGGTATTGCACATTGCGAAAGTAATTTCAGCATCATTTCCATTAGAAACTGTAATCTTTCTGTGAGCATGTTGCTCAATGAGAAAATATATCTCGAGTGATTGGTAAGTAATTGATAAAACTGTTTAAGATCCATGAAAAGTATAATTCTTTAGTTAGTAATTCGCCATTTTTTGTTCATAACTTTTAATTTTATCAAAAATTTATAAAATTTCCATAATACTTGTTCATGGAGCACGTGATTCGAATATGGCGCTGAGAATAGTTGCGACGTGAATTTAGACAAAATTCAAAGAGTGAGTGGAAGAGCGGGTGACAGTCAACTTTTCCCATCAATGTGGCGCCGGCGGTGATTGAATGATAAATTGGACGTGAGCGTGAGCGCTGATTTTGTATAAGAAGCAGCACGGGGTTACGGAGGCCGCGGTGTTCCCAGATTTTACTGAGGAATCCAAAAGGAGACTCTTTTGGACTCGCAACCGTCATCAAGGCACGCGCGGTCGGCCGACGCTCTTGTGAAGAGCTTCGTTAATTTATTCGAATGACGATGACAGTGTGCTGACCGTTTTGCCAATTCGGAAGCCATGGCGAATATCGCGGCGCAGCGAATTCAACGGGAATTCAAAGAGGTTATAAAGAGCGAGGAGGTGAGTTCAACGACAGTTCACTCTGCGGCATTAAGTACTCACGCCCTTTCTTCATTCCTTTATGGAGAATTTTATTTCTTCAACACACCGTTTTTCGTATTACGCAATGTGTTTTTCCGACAGGGAAACACGCGCTTTCTGCGAAAAACTTTTATATACCATTTAGCCCGTTATGAATTACATTGCCAAATGTTTCCAATCACCTGTTGTACGAATGCCGCAACTGTCACCCTGTGCCCTCTTTAGCTACTTGCTCGACCCCAAGGATGATAAGAGCTTTTGAGTTGCAAAACAACGAAAAAAGGCTAGTTTGAGACTTAATTTTAAAAACCAATGTACAACAACATCTGATCATTAAATCTACTCTGATCTCTCCTGCATTGTGCTTAGTAAAAGCTTTCATGAATGCTTTTATTCTTTATCAAACTGTAAGTATTATTCTATAAATGAAACTTTTTGAACAAAGAGTCTTTTTTACGATTCCAGAATCAGTTTTCAAGTATGCAATAAGCTTATACCATATATATTAATAATAGGTCAAGAAATAACATTATGTTATATTCAGCAATTTGATACCTATATTGTAAATATGAATCTTCATGACTGAGTAATTTTGACAATGAAGCTACTTCATTCCTTATGACGGAGTATATTCATATTCGTATGTCACAAATTTCTTCTGAGTCACAACCAAAGTCTTACTAAATTCAAACGAGTATTCAGATTTATATATAATCTAGGAATATGTGGGATGAATATTTCAAAAGATGCTGAAATGTATTTGTCAACGATAATATTCATTACTTACCATTTTCTTCGCATGTCTCTTCATCAGGTGACAGTTTGGTAGCTCCATTAGCCTTGGAATCTGTTAGGTCCATCTTCTGTATTCTTTTATTCCTATCAAAAAGGACGCTCAAAGTCTTTCACAAGCAGTTGAATAGTCACAGTTTGTACAAATACTACGTATAAGAATTATTATGAATTATTGTTGTTGAGCATTTCAACCATATTGTTATCATCCATGGATGTCAGAGGTTAAATCGATTTCCAGTTCTTGCTTAATAATTTTAATAGTTAAAATTTGCTGGGGGGAAGAAACGCGTCTGATAAAAGGAAACATGGTTTAGCAATTTTATTATTTATTAGAGACATTATCGTCACGAGAGAAAAGTTTAATTTATCACGTGAATTGCACAAAGAAAAATAACTGGCAAACAAGCATCAAAATAATGAAATGACTACAAAGCAACATTTTAAATTTCCAACAGAACTACGATTCCGCGCGTCAATCGTCTATCATTTGTTTGTCCTATCGCGAAAGAAAAAAAATGTCTCCTTCATACGAAAATATGCGCGTATATTACAATCAAAGTCAGCTAATTACAACTTGATCACTAAAAGTAACTTCAACTTTGTCATTATAGGTTGCAAAGTGTGCGATTAAGGTTGAGTTGGTGAATGATAGCTTCACCGAGCTTAAGGGAGAAATCGCCGGCCCACCGGACACGCCATACGAAGGAGGAAATTTTGTGCTCGAGATCAAAGTACCCGAGACGTACCCTTTCAACCCTCCCAAAGTAAGCACTTTGTAAGTTAATAATTTTGTTGTATTTCATCCATGTGAAAAACATTGCTGCTCTAATATTTTCCAAATTCCATTCACAAGAACGATATATATTTCTTCTTGATAATGATAAAAAGCCCATACGCTCCAAAGCAATCTAGACGCAAGTAATCACGTCATCTGAACTCAATGTTTTTTTCCCCAGGTACGTTTCATAACAAAAATATGGCACCCCAACATATCATCTGTAACAGGTGCCATTTGCTTGGACATACTGAAGGACCAGTGGTACGTATTTCTAATCTTATTACACAATAAACTGACTCAATTAATATAACTTCTTACGATATTCAAGGGCAGCGGCGATGACGCTCCGTACGGTTCTACTCTCTCTACAAGCTCTCCTTTCCGCTGCCGAGCCCGATGATCCCCAGGACGCGGTGGTAGCTAAACAGTACAAGGAACAGCCCGATATGTTTCGACAAACTGCCAAGCACTGGACGTCCGTATACGCCGGCGGTACGTACACGTGTGCACTATTGCTATATAAAGTCTCTAGAAGGCTTCGCGTCCACGAGATTAGCCTGGAAGTTTACAAAGTACAAACAAGAGATACTATTGCCACCGCAATGTATTCGAATTTTTTGCATTTCTAGGACCGGCAAAGATGCCTGAATTAGATGACAAGATAAGACGATTAACGGATATGGGAGTCGAGGAACACAATGCAAGAGTTGCTCTTTCCTCATACAACTGGGACTTGGAACGTGCCACTGAGCAACTCTTCAGTTAGTGATAACTGCATAGATCTTGACTTGTCTCATATCCACCCATCGCAACGCAAAACCATCATCCATGACCCATCCTGAATCCCCATGATCCTCTCTCATTAACAAATATCCCATAAACGAACATCACACGCGAAAAACGCCATGTCACGGCTGCTTCTGTACGATGAAAAAAACAGCAGAAATCACTACTATCCGTTACTACGACAATATTCCAACGGCGAGGTAAATTACTGAAGCGAATTCATTCCCGAGCTCCCCGACCGGCATAGTGGTTTATTTAACTTGTAAAATAGGCATGAGAAACGATAATTAATAAAAAGTGTTTAAGCTAAAATTCGACTAGTAGGTATACAATAACTATACCTGGGGAAGAGCTTTTTTGAACACATGGTGCGCTTCAAGCATTTTCATATGCGTAACGAAGCACAATTTTAAATGTATATGTATGATCTCTCATACCTTGGGGACTATCGCGTGGATCTACCTGATCATCTTGTTGGTATCACTCTGTGAAATACAGCTTTTTAGGATGATGAGTGCGATAAAATTAAATTAAAGTTATTTAATTCATCGAAGCTCATCTAGCCGCTTGCTGGCAAATACAGAACGATGATTAGATCCTGTTATCACAATTTTACCTAATTCCTATAATCCTATCGAAACAAAGTAGATGGAAGATCATGGCGATCGGTATACAGTCATTCTAACAAATCATTTAGAAAAGAATTAACAAAGTTGCGAGGAGTTTCAGCCCTAGTCTCAAGTAGAAGCTGTGAAATACATGCGCTTGAATTTTATCCATATTGCGAATACTTACGCTTCCATATTTCCAATAGGAAACACGAATTGTCAATATAATATGGTTGTCTCAAAAATGATTATTTCTAGCACTGATTATTTGAGGAAATCAATTCATTCTTTTTTTATGCAATTCCGTCGATAGTCTAGTTATATGAAAAATTTAATCTAATTTCTTTAATTACTTTCTTACGTACATACCTTTCACCTGTAAGCCATCGAGGAACTTTCATTTGATTAGAACTAAAGGAATGTACATTACTAAAATAGATGACAATTCAATTAGTAGTAAATCACACTTGTAAAAAGAAAAAACAAAACGTACTCTTTAACATTATATTGTTAATATTTAAATTTTGTACATTTTCGGTGTTGGGTTTATAATGTCCGATGAGCTACACCTGTTTATCGTTACACAGATGCGCATTTGTATCCTTCTCTTACTCTCTCTTTATTTCCTTAAACACAACACCTTTCGTGTTCGAAGCTAGTGGATTACATTCCAGGCTCAGGAAATAAGTTGCATTTACCCATTACTATTGTTCATGTAAACTAAATACAACCTGGCCTTCGAATACGTACATTTCACGAAGTGAACTACCGTTACCCTTGGAAGATTTCACACCACGAATCACGTTTATTTACAAACATCTCCAAAAAGCTTGGTATTATATAGGCTTCAAGCGAGTACTGATTCTAATGTAAAATACGATCTCACTTTACAATATATACTGATGAAATTTGATTTCGATGGAGTAATTATGTAATTGATTTTAAGTGATTTTTATTGATAATTTAAATATGAACTATATGAATATTTACTCTGAGTGATTCAGATTTAATGAATTAATAGGAAAAAAAATAATTTTGCAAGTGATCTTTCGATGCAAAGTAGAAGTCTCTTAAGAATCGACTTTGTCATGAGTATGCGAAGGGAATTTTGGATGTGAAATCTTTCTCTTAGGTATCTTGAAGACACCTTTTGCATTTCTAGTAATTTATACGGAGGCTGTGTTGTTGATGTGTCATTGAGTGAAAAATTGTTGCATTCAGCAGAAATGACGAATGGTTCAAATAACTAAATAAATCTAATTCATGTTCATATGCGATGGCATCGAATTGAATATTATTCAAGTAGTTTAATTCATAAATGATGTTTCTGCTGATGGCACACTATAATATGATCTGACACACCACGTAGGACTTGCAATACGGATGAAAATGATAAACTCTATCTCGTAATACGGAATGCTGAGACGCAGCTTTTTTCAGACAAAGATTAGGATCCGTATGCAGTTTGAAGGTTTAATTAATGTAAAATAATATCACAAGAATATTAATAAACGATTCTTTTTCAATGTTAGCTTTTCATGTCATAATGAACATTCTTTATCCTCTATACCATGTCTGAAATAGCCAATTGACTTTCATAGGAATTAATTCTTAATTAATGATTGATCTATTAGTAAAAATGAACTGCCAGGGTTTTATTCGACTTAGTACACGTAATAAAGTAACGTATATTTTTATTTTTTCAAGTCAATTGCTCTTCATCGTAATTAATTTCATTCGCACTGCCTCTTTAAACAGATATTTGTGTATATTTTCAATCACACAGCGCATACTCAAAATGTTTTGTATAAAATCTCAATATCCTGCAGACATGCTATAGACGTCCATGAGACAATATATTTACAAGGAGTACAGCGTATCTAATATGTAAAACTTATAAATCGTTATGTTAAGTTATGCAATGCATTGCTGTACAAGTTTTTAGACATCAGTCGTTACATAACTAGGGATAAGAAGTGCATACAATAAATTCATTCATTTCCACTGCAAGGAACAGTAAGCTGACAAGAAATAATCTTTCAAACTTGTATACAACTCTTTTTTTTCAAAATTTCTCAGAACATTCATCCGTAATTGTAAATGCGAAGCTTTTTCTTGGCGAGAGTTGCCAAAAAGATATTATGCTTAATTTCAAATGAACAGAGATCTACTATTGGATCAGAGACTGGAATGTTGTAGTCTTGGGTTCCCTTGGATACACTCCACAAAGGTATGCTCTTCGTGGATTCTTGATGAGCCGCTACATAAGTATCGTCATCAATGTTAATGTGACAGGGACGCGAAAGGAGTTGTTGAGAACTACCACCATTAAAATCGTAAATAACATTGCACGCAATTTCATTCTCGGTTCCAGCTTGAATGGTGCATACAACGTGTCTTGCATGTGGAATCGTTGCATTAGGTCGACAGGATATTAATATATGATGGTTCTTTTCATCGTAACGAACAGACATGAATGGACCTTGAATATGTATTTGTTTATGTTCGTATTTCGCATCTCGGTATTCGTATCCGTAACAGGAATTCAACCGGCATGCTATGAAACCGCCACTACATGCTGTCCTACCGGAACAACTCGGAATAGATGCTAAAGAAACAACGGGTGTTCTGTCTCTAGGACTTTCAAGAATTTCTACAGGACTTCCGGTTTGTCTTGTATCAAACTTCGTAATTGTTCCATTTTGTGCACCCACCAAAAAAATATTCGAACTCTCTCCTGACCAACAGCAGCTCCAGAGTTGGGATTCCGTGTGATAAGTATGAACCACTACATTGTTTTGTATATCTGTTATCTTGGCGCATTTATCAAAGCCGACGCTAAGAAGTATTGCTTTCTCCATGGAATGAAATCCAACATCTCTTATTTGTTGCGAGTGTAGAAAAATGAATTGCAGCGGTTGAAAGTTTTCAGTGTCGATTTTTTTTACACCGTAACCAGGAAACACGGAGTTTGTAGATTTTTGTGATACTACTAGACATTTCAACCATTCATTATAATCCAATACGCGACATTCGCTCTCCTTGCAAACCTCTAATGTGCGCTCTAAGTGAAACTTTTTTGTTGATGTTCTTGACGATCCTTGTTTTAATTGTATATTTAAATCGGTTTGTTGAGTTTCTAACTCAGCGATTCGACTTTTCAAGCTTTTTAATTGAGAATCATATAAGCTTTGTCTCAGATTAAACCTGCTCAGTTCCATTTGAAGCTGGTTTCTTTCTGCTGTAACATTACTTAAGTCTTTTTTCAAATTATCCAGTTCTGTCGTATCGACTGCTGATAATCTTTTAGCATATAATACACGAATATCTTTTACAGCAGCTTTTCGATTACACTGTGGACAACGGCGAGTCCCAGAGGTGCAGCCCTGTTTCAACCAGCGTAAGATGCAACTATGCCCAAACAAATGACCACAGCGTAAACAACATAAACGATGTTCCCCTGCATTACTCCATACATCCATGCATATAGGACATGCCTGACCAGAGTCAATCTCTTCCACTACTTCCTCCTTAAGTTTTTTAGCTGCAAAAGAAAGCTAATATTGTAGATTGTCAAAAGTAAAAACAGTTGAATTTTCTTACCCCTCTCTGGACCTTCATCTGCTTCACCAGGATTAGAATCATTATCTTCGTTGTCACTAACATTATCGTTTACAGGACCTGCATTGTTTTGTTCCCATTGTTCATTTATAACATCTTCGTTGTTATCTAAAACAACTAAAGATACATGATACATCTTTGTTGGTTAAAATATTTAATTTTAAGTAAATACAAAAATGTACTTTGTTCTTTTAAATTAAAATAGAAAGACTCACCATAATCCATGTTTTCCATTATTTATGGTTTCTGTAAAAACATGAATGTCATAAGAAGCCCGCTTTCTCATTACATCAATATTATGAGGTGAGTGACTTGTTGAAGAATTTGTCAATCAAAACTTCTTAACTTAATTTTTAATTTTTCTTAAGACGTTTTTGACGTTACAATGAAAATTTTACTATATTGAAAAGAGAGGAGTTATTTCAACATTTTCTAAACATCTTGTTTTTAATATTAGATCAAAGGACAGAAAGCGAGAAACGAAACGATGGTGTATTCTTCTCCGTTCTAGCTGACTCCAATTTTCAGTCACACGAGGCAGATGAAAGGAAAACAAGATGCCGTGAATCCAGACAGTCAAATTTCAAATGTATTTTATAGGTTTTTTGTATTACCGTTTTCGATGAATTAAAAATGTCATTTCAAATGCTTTATCTTTCAGTAATATATCCACAGGACCGTCCACGTATTCCTTGCTGTATTCTTTCAAATAAGATAATGCATAACAAAATAAACTTATGGTCTAGTATTTTATTTTATGCTTCCAAAAGCGCAAAACCAGTTACAAAAGGGCGAAAATGTTTGTAGTTGGCCATCCTGGATGCAGGAGCGCCGTACGAGAAATATGGCGTAAAGTGATTGTTACACATGTGTCAGTGAATTCGGTAAGCGAACATTAGACACCATAAAAATGTTATCTATTACAGAAAACTAAGCCATTTTTTCAAGCTATCATCCCCTGAGATTCTATTAGAATATCGCACAAGTTTTCATCCCTTTATTTAGAGACTAGTCGGCCGTACGATTCGCAAATTCTGACGTCGCTAGTCGGCCAGCCATTTCACCGATTTTTCATAAACATCTGCGATCAAAATGTTTTCTGAATATTTAAGACGTATCAGCATTATTTAATGTCATTCAATATTTAACTTTGACATTAAGAACATTGCCTTTTATCAATAATTTCCTTGGAAAGGCATCTGAGTATTTGATGCGCTTCAAAGACTCTTTGCAACCTGCCTTTTCTGGCACAGAAACGCATTCCAATCCTCTGAGTGGTATGGCCTCAGGTTTCATTCATGTGTTTGAATTGCTTTTTGACTAAATAAAGCAAGCCATTGCATCCAGTGTATGTATCTTTAATATTTGGGGGAAAGGTCTAATAATATTTCATGCAGTCTACCCTTGAGAGATGATAATATATACTTTCATAAAAACAATGTTTGATCTTTCATGGTATTATGACATTTAATTCATTATTATTTTAGTAATTCCATTAGTTTAGTATTTTTTATATACAAAACATCAATGATGTAGAACATTAAATTATTCAGCGAATCCTCTTTTGATCTTACCAATATTAATTATTTGGAATTTAAATGAGCAATTATATTCTTAGCCAATTTCTTTTTACTAATTTTTAATATGTGTGGTGTACATACTCACAGTTTGCATTTTAACATATAAAGTATAACGACCAATTTAGAATATAGTTTTATTTTAATATTTTGCCATTAGGAAAACAAACGGTCAATGACTGTAAGGTTTATAATTCAATGATATGTATTTTCTTTCTAAGTGCTATAACTCTTTTTGAAATGACATAAAATATTTAATATATATATATATTAGTTTAATACTCAAATACATTTCATATAATTTATTATTTCCTATCTATTTCAAATATAAGAACTTTTATCAATATTTTGTCTTTCAGATACCAGTTGGATTTAATTGATCAACCCTTGTCAATTCAAAAGATATAAAAATAGCAGAAGAAATTATTAGGTAATTATGAAACATTTAAAATTCTATAACTGCTACCCTAAGTTTCCAAAATATGGTAAAGATAACCAAATTTTCATTTAGTATTACCAGTCATGAT
>JARQSV010000599.1:712246-737635 GCA_030142285.1 Calameuta idolon
ATGTTCAGTAATCATATACAGTTACAGACTCATCACGTTATTTATACAGTGAGACTATTTCGCGTATTTCGTAAAGGGGCTAACATTTAAAAATAATCAGTATTCCAGGAGGACCTTGTGGAACCTAGTAGGTATACATGTAGATCCAGTACCTGTTGCTAATCGTCGTGGAAGTATTTCTAGTGACAATATCAATCGCTCCGCCGATATAAAAATATATTCGTCAGGGCGAATCGTCGCATAATGTCTAGGAGAAGAGAAGGGATGTGATCTCAGAGAGAAGAGAGCCATTTTCCATGTCTTGGTTTAGACTGGCTAAATATAGCCGCAGGCTCTATATGCTTTCCGCAGTGTGTCGTGCCGTGCAGAGCGGCATCCCGCTTCATTGCGTAGATCTCACTCATTTTCTACCTTCACCATGGCTCATTGCCAAATTTCAACTGCCTGAAAACTGCTAATAAGTTTTTCTAATTGCTTGCATAGACTGTACGTTGTTACTTAAATTCACAACTGTCCAGAGATCATTTCTGCAGGCTCCATCAACAACTGTGATTTTTTAGTGATGTGTCTCGGTGTGATGTTCACCTTCCAATTTCGATCACTCTCACTCCTTCCTTACATCTATATTTAATCCGAAAGACGGCGTTTTTTTAAAATCCAAGAGTGTCGCTCAGTAAAATCTCTTCAAGGGACTATTCTTACGAAGAATCAGATAAAGTATGCATTATTTTCATAAAAGAATATACAATATTTTTCTAAAAGAGTCGCAAGGTGTTTTGGTGTGAAAATCTTGTGAGACAGTTGGTACCGGTGCTATGCGTGACCTGTACAATGTATCGGGTATAGAAATAGACGTAAAAAATACATCTATTAGCTAAGATGCGTGCGTCTCAAGTGTTCTGTAACTTAAGGACAAGGACATAGAGTTTCTCAATATTAATGTATAAGATTTTATTACAATTCTACTTTATACAATAGTTACTGATTTGCCATAGTTATCAAACTGCACTCTTGTTCAGCTACATAATTATTTATTAATCTAGCATGAATTTACTCGATCGAGTCTCGTAGATTTATCCCTCTAACATAAAGATTCATCGGTTCCTATTGTATGACTAGGAAGTATACAGCAGTCGATACATTTTTCATATTTTTTTTATGTTATTACAGAACATGGTTTGTGTAGCTGGGGATGATAGCGTTGACTGCGTAATTCGCGATTTAAGTCGCGGTTCACAGCCGAAAACAACTGTTCCCATACGTCCTTCTACAACAGTCACAGAAATCTTTAAACATGTGGCGGGTCACTATTCTTATGATCCTGATACCTTTGAATTGGTGCTGCAAACCTCAAGAAGCAAAGTGGTTAGCATTAGTTGCATTAATTATAAATTATAAATATTTTTGTTCACTTTAATTCACGTTGCTTTGCTCATTAGATCCTATTGAACGAAATGAAGAACAAAACGATGATGGAGGCTGGCCTGGATTTCGCAGCCGATACAAGATACACGATAATAGTGGCTGACCTCGAAGGCCTTCCACCTAGACGTACAACAACAACAACGGCAGACTCTGAAGATGAACTTGTGCTGGGTACATCGGCAAGCCCTACTTTGTATGATTTGTCTACCGGAAGTTACAACTCTGCGCCAGTACCTCCTCCACAGCCATCAATTCAGGAGTGGCCTGATTCGTTCACTTCTGAAAGTACCGTAAAGTCAGAGACTAGTAAGTAGTAAAGTTTAATCATAGGGAAATAAATTTGGTCCGACTAGTTTTTTAGTCTCTCAGTTGAATATGTTCATTATTTATTGTTTCGTTGAGAATAGTTCTTTCGCTGAGTGTCTAGCGTTAATTTGATTTGTTTTCATAAAAGGGCATGCTAGCTAATCACCATCGCTATCAATAAGACTCCATAATCAGCAACGCCATACCTAACATTCAAACTTATAATTTTTCATTTGATAATTTTGATTTTTTTATTGTTCTTTTAGGGCGTAGAAGAGCGGAATGTAATAATCAAGATATCATCAAGATGAAACTTCGGAATGCAATTGCCCATATTAGTATGTTTACTATATCGTGGCATGATTAATAGACTCTTAAGTGTATATCTCAAGTAGACTTATCAATTCATCTATCGCGCTTCGTGATATATTTTTTCTTTTTCCTTTTCTTTGAAACGTTTTCTCGAGAAATGGCTTTGTGTTGTCGTGATATTACAATATATCGAACGAGAATTTTGATTGAATCGGACCAATCGAAATAGCGTTTTATGTCTTACTGGCTTTTACATGCTTCATCCAAATCTTAACACTCACATTTATCATCTTTGATATCATTTGAATATTCACCTTAGTGTTTCGTGTCTTTGTATCTTTCGGAGGTTCATGCACAAATTTGTTAATTGTACTCGTGATATCGTTCACTAATTCAAGAAGCAATGTCTAATTTTAAGGATACGTGGGACTTGTGAATCAAGCCATGACGTGCTACCTGAACAGTCTCCTCCAAGCTCTCTACATGACACCCGAATTCAGAAACGCCCTGTATAACTGGGAATTCGTCGACGGCTCCGAGAAGGATGAGGCCAAAAGTATCCCTTACCAGTTGCAAAAGTTATTCCTAAATCTACAGGTTTGATTTTTCGCCATACTAGAATTCACAAAAAAATATGTTCGTCCACATTATTGAAACTTCTCGTGCATTTGCAAACTGTCAACAGACATCAATGAAATCAGCAGTAGAGACGACATCACTGACAAAGAGTTTCGGATGGGATTCCACTGAAGCTTGGCAGCAGCACGATATTCAGGAACTTTGTAGAGTCATGTTCGACGCTTTGGAACAAAAGTTCAAGAACACCGAACAAGCCGACCTCATAAATAGACTCTACGAAGGTAGTAAAATGAATTTTGCATAGACCGGCCAATCTTGTAACGTACATTAATTCATTTAGGGAAGATGATTGATTACGTTAAGTGCTTGGAATGCAGCACAGAAAAGTCAAGAGAAGATACGTTCCTGGACATCCCATTGCCTGTCAGACCTTATGGCAGCAACGTAGCGTACAACAGTGTGGTAAGTGGTAGTTTATTAAAAATCCTGGGTAAAGTTCAGAAATAATTTATAGCGATTGTAAAATCAGTGAATTATAACGCGATCGCAGGAAGAGGCCCTTAGAGCATTCGTACAGCCCGAGACTCTTGATGGAAACAATCAATATCATTGTGAGAAATGTAACAAAAAATGCGACGCCCATAAAGGATTGAAATTTACTAAATTTCCGTATCTCCTTACCCTACATCTTAAACGCTTTGACTTCGATTACAACACCTTTCATAGAATCAAGCTGAACGACAAGTAAGCGTGCGCATGGCGTTAATTAATTCACGTTTATCATTTAATTTCAATACTGACAAGCTTTTTCATACAGAGTAACCTTTCCGGATATCCTGAATTTAAATTCGTTTATTGCATCAGCATCGAATCAAGAGTCTCCAGGTGGGGAAGAGGACGTAGGATTGGGCGTGAAGTGCGATGACAGTTCGACCACAGATAGTGGAACGTTGGATGACGAATGTCCACCTTGTGACAATAGTATGTCCAATAGTAATTATTCTAACAATCACGATCAGGACGACGATGAAGGTAATTAATGATAAAATCAATATCCCCATATTGCAACGACTCATATATAATTTTCATATATCAGGTATCGACGTGAGTAATACACCGTCAACATCTAACTGCAGTGTGCACAATCATGAAAATGAGAAAAATCGTGGAAATCGTGCAGTGGGAAAAGGTCCTTATCAGTATGAGCTATTTTCCATAATGATCCACAGTGGTAGCGCTAGTGGTGGCCATTACTATGCATATATTAAAGATCTGAAGACGCAAGAATGGTTCTGCTTTAACGATCAGAGTGTTTCGAGAGTAAATACTACATTGATCTTAAATCCTTTTTGTAATATCAACGGTTTTATAATTTTCATCATTAAATCCGAATTTCCACATTACAGATAACCCACGATGACATACAGAAAACTTATGGCGGGGGTCCAACCAGGGCTTATTACAGTGGAGCGTACAGCAGTAGCACAAACGCTTATATGCTGATGTACAGACAAATCGATCCAGCTCGAAATACGTTGCCCATGCAGGTACAAGATTTTCCAGCACATATTCAGGATCTTTTGAAGAAGATGAAGGAGAGCGAAGAGAACGACAGGAAGAATCGCGAGAAGCAGATATCCATGTGTAAGTTTAAAGTCTACTGTCATCATCCAACGGAAGATAAACTTTTGGACATGAAGCTATACGTGCTGCATGATGAGACGTGGGCTGGAACGACCGAAAAGGCATACCGAAAATTCGGATTGGAAGGCGTAGTAAGTCTAGATCAGTGTAGACTCGTTAGTTATGATCGTCGTAGTGATCTCATCGAGTGCAGCTTTGAAGGAAAAGAACTCGAAACTATTAGCGAGATATGGAGGGGTGATAATCGTTTTGATTTGCTTCTTGAAATACGGAAGAAGGATCAGAAATTCGAGACTTACCTACCCGGTGGTGAGTAAACATTAATTTTTTTTTTTTGTACATACCTTCAGATACTACTACTGTACTTCATTGCTCCAGGTATTGCTCTGAAAGTATTCGTTGTGGATGTGCTTAAGAAGGAGATAGTTGATGGCCCCATTAACGTGCGAGGGTTAATGACGCAAACTGTGAAGGAGTTCAAGCAGCAATTAGGAAAAATCTTGAACATGGATCCCAAGCAGATGAAGCTGGTCTACCAAAGATTCTCAGGAAGCAAGCCATTGGAAAATGATGACAATCAACTTCAGACAGAACGTTTAATTAATTCAGATAAAATTTATGTATCTACTATGATAGATCCAGATCCTACGAAACCATATCATGAATCGGTATTAAATAAGATCATAGCAAACGGGGAACATATATATTTCTTACACATCCAGTTGCCTGACACTAGCAAAGGTATATATTTCACGTGTACTTGTAAGTACATCGATCAGATATGCTGATGTATTATTTATTTTAGAAATATTGTACGAGTTGAATATACCTTCCTTGGAGGATAGACAGAAGGAAAAGGAAAAAGAAAAAGAGAACGAAAAAGAGAAGGAGAAAGAAAGGGAGGAAGAGAAACCTGTTACCAACGGTCCCTCAAAGTTGTCCATCAATGAGCCACACAAGGATACGAATTTGAAATGTAACAATAAACAGCCGAAAATAGGTCCAAGTAATGAGGACACTTCAGTAAGAAATTCTAGTCCTCAGTTAGTCGAAACCGAGGACTGGTTTACACCAGAACAAAGTAACAGTGAGGATAGTAGTCTAAGCGATAGCGACAGAACGCTTGTTGGTGATGCTCCTGAGGAGGATGACTGTGTATTAGCGTCAGTCGATGATTTTCATAATGTACAGACTTACGAGCGACTTCCATATAGTCAGAATCAAATTGACACTTGGCGTAGCGAGTTCGAGTCTGATTCAGAGTATTACTTCAAGGCTGTCCCTTACACGGAGAATAATCAGAAGAGTAAGTATCTGTTAGGACCAGTATCGATCCCTAAAACATAACATCTTTCCATAAGGGTTGACTATAATTTTGTTGCAGTGTTAAAAGTCTCGGTCGACAGACGAATGCAACTAAGCACTCTTAAGGAACATTTAGAACCATACGTAGGAGTGCCGATGGAGTATTTCAAAGTGTATCGGCAACTCACCGAAGTCGGAGAGGCAGAATGTCATTATCTGACAGAGCAGATTCTTACCTTCGATCATGGAGACAAATTAACTTTGAAACTTGGACGAGCTTTACGAAGTGGCGAATGCAAAGTCAGGTTGTATCAATTACTTCTGAACGCTACAGAGGTTTGTCGATTTATTATTTACCTTTATATGTCATGGTTGAGTAATGCTGTGGGTAGTTAACATTAATTGACATGAATTTTTTTAATTTGACAGCCTTATAAATTCCTCTGCGAATTCATCGCGTCGAGGGGTGCAACAGTTGCACAGACAAAAAGAGAAATTTTAGCTGAAATAAAAAGAAAGTGCGACCTTGATATATCATATGAGCGTTGCCGACTTAGAAAGAAGAACTACAAAACAGCTTCAAGAGTCCTTACAGATTTAGAGAAATTCGATGTCCCTCGCTATTCTTGCCAATTAGAATTGATAGTGCAAGAATTGCCTGACAAGGAAGTTGTCACAGACCCTGAACAAATGCTCATCTTTGTCAGAAGATGGTCACCATCGAAAATGCAACTAGGTCCTTTCCAAGAGATAGTGCTGAACGGAAAATCAATTGAGGAGCTTAAAGAGAAGCTGTCGTCGATATCGGAAATACCAGAACAATTTATAGACGTGGCAAATGGTAAGGGTACCTTTCCCTGTGAAATTTCTGTACTCAGGGTGCAAAATGACCTCGATTGGAACTACCAAAGTACGGGCATTGACGCTTGGCCGATTTTAGACGATGGTTCGGTCGTATTCTACAGGTTAGCATGATGAGACTATTTTTTATTAGGTATTACATTTGTTTCATAACGATGTTGCGTAACTTTAATTATATGTAACACAGGGATAACAGAGAAGAACAAAAAAATCTAAGCGCCGAAGAACTCAAGGAAATTGCCAGCAAGGAGAGTTTTCGTTTAATGTCTCTTTCCTCCACGTCGAGTTACAGCCCGCGACGGGAAAGGGCGCTCAAGATATATCTGGACAACAAATGATCCGCCAACAACAATAGTGCATTCGCTGACAAGCAGTTGCAGCGCTAAGTTAGGTAATAACTAACGTGTTTGAAGAGAATTAGGTATTTTCGGTGCCTGGACTGGGTACGTTATTAAAAAAGATGAAAATGGGTCAGTTTGTTGAAGATGACATGCACACACATTATACACAAAGTCCATGTACACCTGATCGGCCCTTCGATTATTAATCCTCTCATTGACAATCTAGGTCCTGTAATAGTGTTGTTTTTGGTTTTTGCATTAAAATTTGATTTTTCTTTTATGTGAGTGTTTCAAAGATACAAGATAGCGTGCTCAAGTATCCCTTAGCTATATTATATTCATCCGAATCACAAGTTCTCAATATCTTAAGATACTCATGGAACGAAATGGAATCTCTAAGAATTTTGAGCTATAATGAAATATCTGAGTATTAGAGGTTAAGGAACTCGTTATAATTTTTAATATTGCACATGCGGT
This sequence comes from Calameuta idolon, assembly GCA_030142285.1. NCBI lineage: Eukaryota > Metazoa > Arthropoda > Insecta > Hymenoptera > Cephidae > Calameuta > Calameuta idolon. The sequence continues at coordinate 719,497 of JARQSV010000599.1, forward strand.
CCTATTCCGAAGAAATCTCTTGCATTTACCAGCGACTTAGCTTGGCATTTCTTTGCTATTCCATGTTTAATTTCTCTTTCGCTCTCAATCTCAATGCTACTCTGAGGATTAATGTCGAAGAGTCGTCGTTTACAAACATCACTCCTTATTTGATTATTGAACGGGCGTGCGTATTGGATTAGCCCGTCATCTTCGTGCAATTTATTTCCAAAATTGAAAATTAAAAAAAAAAGATGTTGCTGCGCGAGCACGGTTTCGAAGAAATCCTTTTACTACGATTGCCAATAATCGAGAGCTGCATTATTTTGTGCAATCGACTTACACATGTTCTCGTGCCGTCTTTCAAAATGTCCTCACGATTAATAGATTAGAGTTAGGTTATATTTATTGCGTATTTGTTATCCAAAAATTGAAGCCTAGCTCGGATTCGTGAAGGAAAAAAAGTATTAGTATGCATACGTTACGAAATTGACTTGCCAGTACAACGAGTATGTTGTGTTTCTGTCTACCTACATATAGAATAGAGTAAGACAGTGCAACGCTCGCAGTTTTGGCCGTGAATTTCAGAATGTATAGAAGCCCCAAATAGAACAAAATATTTTACTGAGTAAAGTCCGCTTTATTGCAAAAAAATGCTATTTCGTGTTCGGGTAAAAAATTTTGAGATTTCTTCATGTAAATTTGTACCTATAAAAAAAAGAAGATTGCACTTTCGCTACAGCTTGTTGTTGTCGTCTTCGCACTCGACGCGTCCCATTTGCTTAAAATCTATTCAAATTATCCGAACTAGGCTTTATCACACGATTGTTCAATTGTTGTGTCAGAATAACTGCTAGAAAAGAAAAAAAAAAAAAAGGATTCGCGTTATTCGCTAGCGAAGGTAGCAACGAGCATAAGGAAAGGTGTATCGTAATCGTGTTTTTATCCTTTTTGTGGATAAGTTTCCTATCCTAAATCCCATCCTTGTTATCCCATTGCCCAACCTAGGATTACAGGAGTACAGGTTCGCTTGATACGATAAAAGTTTAAAATAGGCTCTAACGCGCTATTGAGCCGCAACAAGAAAGAAGCAGAAAACTTTATCTTTTAGGACTCTTTCGCTCCTGTCTTTTAATCTACCAAATCTCCCCTATCTGTCTCTGTATCATACACTGTAGTTATGAAAAAAAATTATATTTATAATTATTAACAACGGAATAATAGAGTGACTGAAATACTCTTTAATACGGGCGTGTGTGATTGACCTGTAAACTTTTCTTTTTATTTTTACATTTTACATTCATTCGCATTATTCACATCCGCAAGCTTGCCAGGGATTGCCGTCACGTCGATTATGACAAATCAGGATTTATAATGGACGTCAGAGAATAAAAAAAATATATGTTTATGCGGTCTTCGTAAAAAGAATTTACTTCACCACTTTAATAATTAATACCAACGAGGATATAAATAACGCAGAGACCTTTCTTTATTATTTACATTAATCCATTGTATTCGTTAGTAGTTCGATTCTTCGGTGTTGCCAAACTATGTTAAAGGAAAGCGACGAAGGAGCGTCTCTGACCCACGTCGGGACGTCCGTGTAAAACGTCCATTTTTAAAAGCGGCATCGATAGGTATTCATGCCGAAATGAAGTAAAACGACCAGGACTATTGTCTCTCCCTGGACTGACCGGAATTTCTCCAAGTCCCACACTTCTCCTTCCGCCATTACTCGAACCTGATCCTTATCACATTTCGTTTGTCCCCATCCTTCTTGCGAAGGCTTGGCATTTACCTGCCGCTGCAATGAATTGTAAAGAGGTTGCGTTGTGCTATCCAGATATTTATTGTGACTGATTAAAGAAAACAAAAAAATAAACGAAAAATTTAAGATCAACAAATACCATCGTCTTCTGTGCCTAAAAAGTGTAAGGAGGTGTAGGAATCGGAAGTTTTGGATCAACCATTGCTACATAGGATATTGAAAAAAAAAGTCAAATAACGAAAGTACCTAAGTGCAAAATCGTACTTTATTTTTCGATCGTGCCGTATTTCCTTTTATCTTCTTTTTATTCTCTTGGCACGTGCACTCTGCCTTCTGACTCTTTTATTATAAACGTGCGAGCCTGCCTACTTTTCTCCGCGGTTCGTATTTATGTATGTACACAATTAAATCACGCGCGTTACAATTTTCTTTTTACACTCTATGCGTCTATGTACATAGCACGATGCGACGACGTATGAATTATTTATAACCAAAACTATACGGCTTGTCATGCGCCAGGTGCTGGGGGGTGCCGATGTCTTTCTAGTTCAGAGTAACGGATAACGAAATGCGATACGCTTTGTGTCACAATATCGATGAATTCCACTGGCACGTGGAACGCAGTATCGTACAGTACAGTTGTCGTTTAGAAATTCTACGAGCAGTGCCTTGTGACGTTTTATACAGGCATAAGATCGCCCCGACAATGACAGTGCAATAACAGCGTAACGTATTTATGTATTTAAATAATTTTGAGTTACCGTAGAGAAAAGTCCATGCAGGAGGCACTCACTTTTACTTATAAATCCTACATTATGTACAGCAGTGATAATATTAATTGATTTCGTTCTCTTTACAATTAACGACTTAGGTTTACAACTGAAAGGCTTTGAGGTTAGAATATACACGAGCGTATAGACTTCTCTAATCATTTAACAAGACGAGTCGATGTACGAATGTCACTTCCTAATCGTGTTCCACGCTTTATAGGTTAAGTCGTCCGTTCATCGCCGGGTAAGGATACAGGGATCGTCGCGAGAGACGCGCGCGATTTCAATAGCTTTGAATGACTTATCGTAATCCAGATATTTCATCGATTACGCCGAAATAGCGCAAACGGCAGACTTGGACGACCGGTTAAGCGAATCAGACAGTGAGCGAGCACTCGCCGGAATGCCAAGGGATTATAAGGACGATCGGTGGGACGCACCGGATTGGTATACAACTCGACGGTGTGTTGTAACGTGCGCGTATTAGAGAGGGAGCCTCGACCGCGTCTGTGGCTGTGCGAGGTGTAGAGAGGACACGCAGAAGGAGGATGGGGTCGCCAACACATATCTTGATATCTCAGAGTTCGATCTCTCAGCCCGGCCGCCCGTATATTTACATGTATAATTTATATGCCCCGGCAGGAACGTAGTGCCAGTCGGGGCGGGCCTGACCGTCCTTCGTATACCCGGCCACATCCTACTTCCAAGTCTAGGTCTTTGCGGTACCGGTGCCACCATAGCCAGACTATATCAAGAACCATCGGTATAATTCCCACGAGCATTGTCGAGAGAGACTACGGGATGTTTTCTTGGCTACCTGTATAACGCGTCCTACGGAGTTGGTCCTTAAGGGAGGCCACCGCAAGAGGCGAAGCAGTGGTAGCCTCCAATTAACGGGGCTCGCTCGGGTCGTCCGATATACTACGTACCCAGTTTCACGTACCCTCGGCGCACTCTCGCTCGCGTAACACGGCCGATAAGAAGGCCGAAGATTTTTCTTTCTTTTCGCGAGGAAATAATGCGCTTCGAGAGCGGCCGAGCCGGCATTGTGGCCGCGAGGATGCAATTAATTATTGCGTGCCCGCGAGCAGCCGCATTGTTGCATCTGTTGCTGCACTCAACGTGCATCGCGGAGTGAATTTCTTGGGGCTCGCGTACGCGTCCCTAATAAATTAAAGTGCTCGTAAGTATACAGGGTATACGCGCATATATTTGCGAGCACGTGGTGTGTGTGTGTATATATATATAGGTATACTCGCTTACTCCCATCTATTCTCTTCTCAGGACGATCCAAGTTGCCTGGAGAGTGGACCGCGTGTAAATACGTGTAGGTGGTCGCTGGAGATGGCCTCAGGGTAGGCGAGAGTCTTGCCGAGAACGCATGAAAACGTCTTCCCCACGTCGAGCACGAGGACAATTGCCGACGGAGCTGAGAGGCAATTAAGACGAGTAAAACGCTCGGTCGAATCGGAACGGGGAAATGAAGCAGTGTGCGTGCCGGCTGGCGAAATGCTGTCTATCTCTCTCTTTCTCTCCTCCATTCCGACCTCGATTCCCACTTGACAATGGAAACGTAAACCTGCCGTTTTTAACGCAGAACGAGGGAGCCAGTCCGAGTGGCGCTGCAGGCGCGCACAGTCCATCCCGCCGGATGCAGTCGATTCCGGCGTGAAACTCGAACGTCGAATTATGAGACACCTGTTCCACGAAAATAACTTCATCCATCGTCGAGCGCATCACTTGCCCCTGCGTCTGCGTTTATCTGACTCTGCGACTGCAGGCGAGGGGGCTGCGCGCGCAAACGCCCGAACCTTTTCTATATGGACGAGGCAATATATTACGCTCCGTATGCGCCGGCCCTCCGACCGAGCCCCAAGAAAGATTTCCGATTAGATCCGAGATTACAAAAGTATAGCGGGTAACTCGATTGTTTTGTACTCGCGCGGGGGCGTGCGGTTAGGACGGCCCCGTTATCGCAATCGTTACATCCGATTGGCATCGCACCGTGTATTACGTGTCTATTAGGTTTGTTCGCAGCTAGATAAACTGATTACTGCAGATCCCTCTGTACATTATATTCTCACAGAATAAATAGCAGTGTTCTTGAGTCTTTATCTTTTTTTTTTTACCACGAGTCTTTGCTCCTGTGCTTGCCGATGCACACGATACATCCGATCACAGTTTTCTTGAGAAGGAACATTGCGTGGCGACCGGTTCACTGACTCTGATCGGCATGAGACTCGTCACTTCCGCAGACGTGCTCCTCACCAACGGGTCTTCTTTTTACCCGGTTTTACTTGGGCACGAACTAGGGCGAGCCCACGACAAGCGTTCCGAGTCGTTGGGCAGTTCGTTACCGCGATTAAAGATTGAAAAAAAAAAAAAAACAAGGGCGGTCTCACTCAAAGCGATTGGATCACAATTGTAGCTGGACTCCGATGATACGAGAAATTCATCTGCCCCTGATTTTATAATCTAACAGTCCTTTGAGCTTTAGATAATATAATCGACCAGTTCATGCCGTAAATCCATGCCGGCCGTTTTATATAAATTCTAGATGTAATCGGACGGCACCGAACTCTCGTTTATCGCTGCCAATCTGTACTGCGGCGTCTCCAGGTTCTGTGGATTAGGGTGAAGACTGGTAGCAGATGCCGAAGGTGGCAGTTGCTGATTTGCAGAATTTGAACTCAAGTCACTATAGTAAGCACTACTTGGGGCACTGCTAAGCGTGGGACCATCCGGTTCAGCGTCACTTCCTGTGTATGCTGTGTTCTGATAGGATGGATGTTCACTGGCACCGCTTCCAGTTCTGATCGTCTGATGATGATGATGATGTTGCAGCTGACTGGGCGGCCTTGGCGTTGTTGGTCCATTTTCGTACATCTCGTAATCAGGTTCCTGTAACCTGATTGAAAGATATAATGAAAATATCGACTTGGTATCATCATCAATTTCTTTTTTTTATCGTCATCTGTCGCCTCTAACGTTCAAGTCATTTTTACGTTGCTCGGCTGCTGATGTCTTGCTCGTGAGAATTCAAACCTTCTTACCTTTGGCTGTGTCGTGTACGCAACGCGTCTCGCCGTAACGAGCCGTCATTATTGCCAGCCCCGTAATGACGATGCAGTCTCGCGGCATCCAGCTCGTGATACTCGTCGTCCTGACCGCCGGAAGTGGTACCGTAGGTCGAGCTTCCTCTCATCTGCAGCTGAAGATCGCTCGCGTAGCTGGCTGCTTGCGAGTCGAGTTCAGCGTAGAGAGCTTCGTCAGTCTGCATGTGGGTATAGTGGTTCTCAACAGGTAGGTTCATGGCTCTCCTATGTTGCGGAAGGGACAAAGGTGTAGCAACTACTCCTGGAGTACCACCCCCGCGACGTGACCCAAGCCAGGACCATACGTTATGTCCTGGAACATTGCGAGCACCAAACGTATAAGCAAGCCTCGAAATTTCATTTAGGATGAGCATGCAGTTCCCTGTTCGAAAGAGCGTAAATTCACCTGGACTAGGTGTAACGTCATGATAGGGTGGTAATTTATCCAGTTCCAGGGGTGGCCTATCGGGTATTACAGAGACTCCACCACCACTTCCACCACCAGCAGGACTCGCCGACTCCTGCGCGGAAGTATCCTCGACACCGACACCGCAGCAGCTACCTGAAAAATCGAAAGTTTTCCCTATCAGAACGTCTGAGGTCATCCGCGCTATGGACCAGGTCCTACGAAAGTCGCATGGAACTCGTATTTCGCCATTGTGCCCAGTGCGTTGAACCTACAGGGTCGATATGCGTGGCTAAGAAGCTTATGAAGTGCCAGGTGAGGTTAAGCAGAATCCCGATAGGTATGGGCATACATTAAATCCCGCATTATGACATGCCCGTAGTATGAAAAGCCTGTTTTCTGTATGGCCTCATTGTGCCCTCGTCATCGTACCGTCATGTGTCTCGCGAGGGTAGCGGAGGAACGCGAGGAGAAGGTCGAGGGGAGGAGCGGACCGGCTCGAGAATTCATAGATCAGAGAAGCCGACCAGCGGTAAGTAGCCATGAGACCGTGCGGAACCAATGAAAAAAGAAAGGGGAAAAAAATAAGAGAAAGAAGATTATGGGAATCTCATGGTTCTGGGGCACCTCATAACCTACGCACGTATCATTCGTCATCACGCTCCTTTTTACGCGGCCTTCAGGGGGAACACACGCGCGTCCTCTATGGCTTCGATTCCGAGTATCGATCAATCGATTACGCTTTACTATCGACCTTTAAGAAATTCATTCTAGATCTTTCTTTCCCGCGACTGGCCCCTGTCTCCGCGCGACGTCGACCAATCAATTTTACCTGTTAAACATCGAAAACACCTTCGGCGTGGTAAAGCAGAAAGATCGATACTCGGGTCGACGCCCACTAATTGCGATTACGCCATTGCAGCTACATAGGGATCGTACCTTAATCAGATCTTTTTCCCGCCTGTCACTTCGCGTTTCACCATTGTACGGCCCACGATGCTGCTGTGATTTACCGGGTTAGATTATTTGAATATTAATTCGTTGTGAGTGAGGTGTATGTACAGTGGGTCTGGTAGTGAAGCGACACGTAAAATTGAAACGTTCTGTACGCCACACGTCCCCGGTCTTCCTGTCCGACTGTCTAGCAACGGTAGAAGATACGAAGGTGAGTTTAATAGTAGGAACAGTCGATCTGATATGGTCGCTCTGTATAAGTCTTATTCGGCGGAGCCATGACTCGTGACTAACTCGGGTCTAGTCCCTCGACTAGGGAGTCTATATATATATATATGTACACGCAGGTTGGATGTACAATTCGATCGAATGTCATTGGCAGTTCAGCAGCCGATCGTAAATGTCGTCTCAAATTCGATAAGCGGATTACCACACTTGGCTCGCCTATTCTATACGGCTTTCAGCTCTCCATTATATCTCGAGATCATCGAGAAATCAGAATGACCCACTCGTACGAGTCATTGAAGAGACTTCATTGTTGTCCGTTGATCGTTCTTGCTTCTGCGTTAACGATATATGTATACGGTACAAGGTTTACGTACTGATAACGAATTTTCGACTTGATTGCTTCCTCTACGCGAATGTCTATTTTTATTATTTACAAATCTTTATAATTTTTGTTTTTTTTCAAAGTGCTATCGGTGGTTTATCGTTATTAAAATTAATTAAATTTTTCTCATTCTCAGTCGATATCCAAGCTCAAGGTTTGACTGTTGCTCTGGATTAGAACCAATCACGGTGGCCGCTGGATTCTCGGTAGGACGTAGAGAGCCTTCGCCATCCATCCGTCCACGGTTTGGTGCCGGTCGGATTACGAACGTGCTAATAAAAGCGATGAAACTGCGCGTCGGAGTCGATCGCAGAGAAACCGAGAACGGACCACCATGGACGACGGGAGTCCAGCACGGGGTGAAGGTAGTTGAGAAAGTGTGAGTACTTCGGAGCCGTGGCACGAATCGAGGCGTAGAAGCATTCTCTGGCAAGAGAAATATCGGCAGAAGACGAAGTGAGTAAATGAAACGGTAGAGAAGAAGAAGAAGAAGAGCAAGAAGAAGAAGAAGAAGAAGAAGGAGAGAGAGAGAGAGTGAAATCGTATAAGGAGAACGAGTGTCGGGTAATTAATTCGGGTGACCCGCGCATTCACGTATGGCAGTGGCGCTGCAGTGTCGCTCTTTGTCGATCGTATCGAGTCGCGGGTGATTTTAAATCAGAAAGTTAATTAGACGCGTCCGACTGTCTCTTATGTCGTTCGTTCCTAAGATCCCGTTTGGCTAACCCTCGGCAAGAGTCACGGGATCGCTTTCATTATGCGAACTAATTAAACTCCAATAGATACTGACACTCCTGGTGTCGTACCTCTAAGCATGCACGAGATACTATCGGCAAACATAAGCCGGATACAGTAGTGTATACCTCGGATATGTATTCTTATATTGCATTCGATTTGTTTAGGTTTTCTAACGATTTTTTATACTAGCCAAATTATCGTAATACTTGGGCGCCATCTTGTGTATTTCTTGATGGTTATCGACTTCATGACGTAGACGAATTACTTTAACCTTTTACTTTGGGATCGATCGTACTTTCTCCGCCCCCGGATCGACGTGGATAACCATCTGAGTACCGTGCCTTACCTGGTGTACGAATTCGTCGTGGATTTAACCAGGACTCGGTGTGCACAGCGAACAATGTCAGAATGGCTAGAGTGCCGGAGACGGCGACGCAGTAGGGGAGTCGGATAATTGGGAATCGCTTCGAACCTGAGCCTGTCAGGTCCGCTGCGGGACCACTGCTTCATACACGGAATGTTAATTCGATATAATTGGAGGTTAGTGTTCGCCCTAGCAATGAGCCGAGTCTTTTGCTCCGCTAACTCAATACTAATAGGTGCTACGCGGCAGCTGCGCTTCTACGAACGGATTACACAACGTGATTCCTAGGAGGTTCGATATAAAGATCGCTTTCCAGATGCTTAAGTAGCTACCGTGATAGTCTAGAAGAGAGTTGGGCACTGTGATCGGATGCGCCATCGTGAAAATTGATAAATTTCATGGTCCATACGTAAAGCGATGAAAAAAATACTTATTCGATGGTCGTTTTGTATAATTGAGGAGCTTTATCGAAAAAGGCGACAGGCGCTGGAAATTCGGTAAAAGTGTTGTCCAAACTGGTGGAAAATACAAAGTACGAAATGTGGAAAAGAAAAAAAAATAGTTTGGACAATACTTTTACCGAATTTCCAGCGCCCGTCGCCTTTTTCGATAAAGCTCCTCATATTGGTGTAACTGTCCGAAGATTCTTACCTCTGGCAGCGGTGCTTTTTAATCTGAAACAAAAGACAGTATTTTTTTAATACTTTTATTCCAGCATCGAAATCGTTCGAGTATTTTGAAATTTTAAGGTATATTTTGTTTCAATTTAAAGATGGCGGCCTTCCGTTTCTACAGGCACGGAACGAGGAAGAATGGTATATTTTAATGGTGGATCAACCATGATTAACTCTGTCCTGAATGAATGACTCGTCACGCCGAGAAAATCGGTTGCCTTGGATTCTACCGACGGGATAAAAAAGCTAGTAGCTGCCCTAGCGATGAGACGTTAGGGGACGAAGGGCGATGAGAGGAATCTTGGGGGAACCTGGTCCGAAACGAATTCAGCATCGCGCGGTGTTTGTCTTAAGAAGTTCCCTTAGTTCTGAAACGAGTCTCACACTCCGAGGCGTGACCGGGGGTTCCCGGTTCTCCACCTCCTCAAAGGACCATAGCTCTTCCTTCTGTCCTCGACTTCTTCGTCGTTTTCCTGTCACCGATGGATTCGTCGCGGATCGATCTAGTTAGCAAGTCCCTGTTCTATCACCTCTCGAACCCCTTCACTCCTCTGCTACGATTATTTCTGGATCGATGAGCTTTAGGATATTTTCATTTTATAGATAAATATATCACTTGGCCAGAGTCAACATCCTTGGAAATAAATTTGATCCTCCCACTGGGTTTCGTTTAAAGTCAATATTCAGGTAAGTGTTACGAAAAGTGATGAACTTTGATTATGGTACTTTGTCCAGATTTTTTTGGAGATTTCTTTCTGTCCTCTATTTATGGTAAATTGGCGTACGTATGTAGGTTTGGAGGATGATGGTTTTTATTAGTCGGGCAATGGTTCAGTGGAGGCACTAGTGTAACCCTAAATGGCGGCCCGATTGACCTCAGCGATCGACCCACTCTATCCCCATTTGGAAATAGTCTTTTTCATGAAAACCAAATGCTCGCACGTATCACGAATAATGAACCTCCCGCAGCAGGACGGGCTTAAGGTATTTCGGACCTTTTTTCGAATGCCCGCGGCTCAAATCGATTCCGACTTTTTTATTCGCTTGATGGCACACCAGTCAACTAGCTCCATTGTGCTGAACCCGTTTCGCTCCTGATCTACGATTTCTCTGACTAAACGAGACTCAATGAAACCGACGCTTCGAGACGTTGTCGTGGCTCCGACGAGGAATACGCTTAAGGGCTTTGAAAAACTAATCGCAGAACCAAATATGCTTGGCGATTAACAAAAAACAATGAGACCGATGATTCTAGAAGAGTTTCGCGATTTAAAACCTACAGATCTGTCCCAATTGGATTCCGTAAAAAAAAAAAAGCTTATCTTTCATTCGATAGCATATCACCGTCGGCCACCATTATTATTTTCCTCACTGATTTAATCCTCAGCCGAACAGTATGTCATGTAACAGTAAAAACACCAGAAATACATACCTTCGACAGTGAAGAAGAGTTACCATAACCACTGCTCCTATGCCAGCCGATACCAGCGAAACTATCACTAAGGTCAGGACCCATCCAAGTTCGCCCGGTGCTTCTGTAAGAAATAAATAAGAGACTGTAAAAAGCATAGTTAACAATATACATTATGAAACTGAGCTAGCGACGTCGTTACGTATTATATTTTAAGTCGCGCGATAATGAGCCGACGCACCGAAGCCACGTTTGAATTTGGTCGCGCCGCGGGGAATCCCCAATTTTTATAACCGGCGCGAGCGATATTTCCACAGAGCGCATGCGCGAACCAAGACACGGCTGTTATACACGTGGCGTGCCGGTAAGAAATTTCGGCAATAAAATTTGCAATCGTTAAGGGGACAGACTTAATTGAAGCGAAGCTTCCTAAGAATAATAAGACGCATGTACATTCACCACCAACACGTAGATCAATACCAAAATCATTACGAAATTGAGTAAGGTACACATATGAGTTCTTTTAATATCATCAATAATTACTAGGTTCGATTAACCATCACTCGTTAAAGATCCCTTTATCATCGAGCACTCTCTCGCATGGGAATAATAATACGAACATTCATATTCAAAGAACACGTCGATTCCCCGTGAAGAGTTTCAACACACTAACGAACCCACACGAGGGTAGCCCCACTTCAAAAACTATTTTGTTTCTGTCCGTCAATCCCCGTCGGAGTCTAGGCATTCGGTTTTATCTTTTTGTTGAATTTCCTTCTCACCAACAGCCGACAGGAGTTCCGTTGCTTATAAATAAAATATCGATCTGTTACCCAAGAAGCCTAATGCCGTCTACCGGCTTAATAGTCTCAACTAACGTAAAACTAGCCATGACGTACTTGGTCCCTCAATTTTTTCCACAGTTTCAGAATCCAAATCGTCCTCTTTAAAATTATTTTTAAAATTACCAATGTCCACTGCCAGCTACTCTAGTAGAATTCACTGCGTTCGATAGCCATATAGAGTGTGTGGGTAACGCATGAGCAATAAAAGAGGTAGAACAGATCCAAAAAGAATATACGAAAAAAAAAGAAAAAAAAAAAGAGAAATGAAAGATCGAGTTAACACGCCGACACGTAAGTTTGAATTAACGGCAACAAGTTGCGTGGACGGGTACCGAAAGGAGGGCTATACGTACCATGGGATCTCTCCAGGGCCTTGACGTGAACATAACAGCGCGCATGCCGCCTGATAACACCTTACACGAGACTTATCAATCATCCGTGTCGGCAGGACGCCTCAGCCTTGATACAAGATGAGAAAAATTGTATGCGACCTGGTAGGTAGGTACTTTTCGTACATGTAGGCATTTGCTGGCCTATAGAAAAATTGCAATACGTATAACGTATACCAGATGTATAATAACTCCCGAGTACGTGGATTTCTTAGCCTGCACGACGTTACGGATTGTTTCAGTTATAATACCATATTGTATACAGGTATTATTTCTTGACAAAAAATTCAGAAGCATAAGAACACCGTGTCGCTTTACACGTGAGAGCAAACCACTGGACGCATTAAACCGCAACAGTCGAGGCAACCGTGTTACGTGACTTTTCTATACGAGTGTATCAGCTTGTACCGTTTTAAACGGAATTTTCAACCGCAAATTCTGTACTTGTACCCGGACGAGTCTACCGTACGAATGATTTCGGTACGACTGTATCGAGCGTACAAAAGATTTCATAGCGTCCGGTACCGATTTGCCTATATGGTCCTCTTCGATATACGTTGGCTAAGCTCATATTTCAAATTCGGCCTCCAATTATGGGGGCCAGATTACGGGTCCCTTTGAATAATGGCGTCTCCTGGAGTTGGGTTAGACGCGATTTGTCCGTGGCTATGGGGGGTCAGGACACGCAACGAGATCACCGCGGGGACACGTGTTCCCGGAGGAGTTTTTACATGAAATTTCTTTGCCACTGTAGCACACGCAGCTACCTATATATATATATTCACTTATATATATATATATATACATAATAGGTACGTAGTTATCCTTGTTACCTACAGCAACCCCCATTTTCCAGAGTCAGCAGTACGCATGATAAGGTCCCATAAGGTTTTTCGTGCCAGAAGGTCATATCCTACATAATAGGTACTTTCGATCCTAAGGTGGACAACCGCGTACTACTTTATTCCGTAGGTCGGTAGAGTTCGTGTCGTTATTATGCAAATTACTAATGTTTCGCTCGTGCGGAAATTACGGAATGGAACGTGGTATTACTAAAGATATAGTATAGGAATCCGAGTACTTTACAATGCTAGACGTTCACAGGGTTCCGTCTTACCTATAGTGGCTAATGGGGATATTAGTACGCCACAGGGTTTGCCTTTATTTTTTGAATTCCAAGGCGTCTCTCTCCTGGTATTCCAGGAATACACGAAGAAGATATCCATACCGCAACGTTAATCATTCGGCGTATCGAGTGAAAGCTTAAAAAAAAAGAATAGCGATGACAAGTGTAGCGAGGTTAGGACGATCAGGACGAATGAGCAGGAGCAGGTAAAAAGGAGAGTCGACCAAAGAGATGGAGATCGTGTTACCTCGAATCGGCAAATTGCCGATATTTCCCGGTACGACGGTTCTGCGGTCTCAATAAATATGTCATTAAGGACGATAATTTATCCGGGAGCGGCCCGGAGGCTGTGATAATTGAGCCATCTTGCGCGAGGTCCGCACGGGGGCCTTTAACATTCGGCCGGTAGTGAAATTTTATTTATTCCGTCTACGCATGTTCCTTCCATTTTGTTTTCTCTCTCTATGGTATATCCTATATGACTATACCTATATATATATATATATATATACCGTCCTATGCTCCATACCTACATGGGTTATATACTTTTCTTCCACTTATATCCCATCCGTGCCAGAGATGTGTTACCCATCGCGCGCAGTCTGCGACTCTTTAATTAAAGCGAATCGGTAAGCCGTAGGCAGTTTCAAGTCCGCGTGGGTCGCAAGAGCCAATTTATAAATTCGGGGAACGATCGTCGCTTAAACTTACAGGTGTGTAGATACTAGGTACATGATGTACGTTCTGGATGACGTAGGTCTGATTACGAGCTTGTAGAACCAGAACCAGAACTGTACGGTTATCTCGTTTCGCAAGTTGCTTTACAAGCATTCCCACCGTTGTGTTATCATGCCTGTTTATAGTTACTAGTTTGTAGTACATATATATCTATATACAGTCATGAAATTTTCTAAGTGTAAAATATAAGAAAAAAAAGTAGACACCGTTAAGTGAAATTCTGTAAGATTTTTGAACGTATCTATCTGGTCTTTTTTTGTCACTTTGGACATACTGCTATACTACCCGTTGTTTCATCGGTAAGGGCGGCAGCCCTGCTACTGGCGAACAAACCACCAGCAAATCACCTTTATTTGCTTTTTACGGGCTTTCAAGGGCCCCGACCGCCTGGGATGTCGAAAGGGTCAACGCGGCGCCCCTTCACGAGGCGCCTCGCGCCATTCAGAAACGTCAAGAGATAATAAATTCTAATGCCCAATTCCTAAAGGCTAATCCTAACATATCAATCGGGCCTTACGCACTGTGGAGAGTCCAGGGAAGATATCCGACTTTGTTTACAGGACCTTTGACCTTTCGCGAATCATTACGCTTACGCAGTATACTTCCCAGTACAGAATCTCATATTTCCTACTTTCTCTATTAACCCGTGCTAGGGTTACCTTAACGAATCTTTATACAGTAAGATTTACCACGCAGTCGCTGGGACTAATTATCATTAAATTATATTGGAAAGTGAGTGTCTTCTCGATAGGGTCTAATTAAAGGACAAGATCCTAATTAGGTTCGTCGATCAAAGTCCATCAGGAGCAGTGAATATTATTTTGAGAAAATAATCTCCGTAACAAATTGTTGTCCGGTTGACCATTGCGGTAAAAAGAGAGAGAGAGAAAAAAAATCTCTTGGAGAATGTTCGATCCGTGTCGCCAAGTAATGCCTAAGTGATCGCTTAGGACGATGCCAGGATCTCGTACTGGATCGGAAAGGGACTGAGGATAGCTGGGAACAGATCCATCACCAGGTGAACGATCGACCGCCCGAGTTATCCGTCATCCCATCTTGGTTCACCAGACTGGCTTCCTTCTACGTCAGTTTGTTCCTCTGTCTTCGAAGGTGTGGCCCTATTCGACAGACGGACTGACAGCCAGACAGTTACCATACGTGTGTCTACGAGAGGAAGCTTTTCCAGTTGATCCAGTTCCTTGAAAACTACCACTAAGTGCTGACTGATTGGATTCTTCCAATGCATGGTGGTTGGATCAAGCGGAATAGGGTTGGACAAAGGAAATTTATTTAAGTGTCAAAATAATTTTGGTCGCGAAGTTGAGAGTGTAAATTAAAAATGAACCGACCCTTATGGCATCCTTGGTCCATTGTCGAGTGCATTGCTAGAAAGAGTTATCGACGGTCCATTCGTGGTATCCACAGCCAATTCTATTATTGGCTCTGGACGTAAACCTGGAAGCAGATCGTTGAACGCTTCCAAAATGGCTGCCGGTTGCTAAATCAATGAACCGTGGTAGGCTCTCTTGGCTAAAGTGGCAAACCACGTCGTAATCGAGTAGATTTCAATGTCGGCCAACTTATTGAAACGTCTGGATGGTTTTTCAAGCGGACGCTAACCAAGGGTTTATTCAGCCAGAAAGTTGACTGGTTACACCTCTGAAATGGTAGGACTTACGTGCATGAAAATGTCATATAGGTGAAATGTAAAAAAATAGTATTTTTTTTTATTATACATCATGCATATCTTGAACATTGAATTTTGTGCATTATATATATCAAAAATATATGTGAAATACGTTCTACGTATACGTGGCAAAAAATGGTATATTCAAGATATACACTATATGACATTATCGCGAGGAGTTACGAGGAATGCGGATGTTTTGAAAAGTAAAAAAATCCGTCTCGAGATAACCTCAAATTTCAAAATGCCTTGGCAAGTGGCGCGAGATAAAGAGACGATTTTCAAAAGTGGTTAAGAACAGTCCCCTGCGTATACAATAGTTAGCTGCATGCGTAGGACATTGGTAGGTGATAGTGCGCCTCTTCTGGCGTCTAAGCCAGGTAGTTTTAATCTTAATTACCAGAAATACCAAAAAAAGCGCGTGGGTGTCCCATACGCGTCTGTACGAAAGAGCCGAAAAAAATTGTTCCGTTAAATGGTAAACGGAGACCCGTGGAACTATAGGGCAGGACACATTTCAAAGGAATTCGATAGAGCCATGTAATTTATAGTAGATGCGTCAGAACGGCACTTTCGATATTGCCCGTTTTCATTAGACGATTGATAACCGCGTGGTGGGACGCTTTACCATTTTTACGTAGCCACGTATATCTATATACACATATATGTATATTTACGCATCTACATAGGGGCGCGAATTCTCTACGGCATCCTGGCGGCAGGATCGAAGGACCTTTTGAAGAAGGGCTCTGCAGCCTCGGAGGCAAAGATCCTATCTCCCGCGCTCTGCGACGTGTCGTTTGATCTGGTGTACCCAACACTCAGCCAGCCCTACAGGTCGATTCAAAACTACCGGTACCAAAAATACCAGCGATTTATCAAACCCCTATCGGAGCATACCGACAGCGTATAAATTACGTGATACCCCATTTTCAAAATTCCAGTAATCATCTCCTCGACTGTAATCATTACAGGCCCTTTTCACTTGTCCGCAAACTTTGAATCGACCACTCGGCGACTTGGCTCGTGCAACTGCTGGAACGTGTACGCACGTACCACTGGCTGTACTGCGAGGCCGGCCGAGATATGCAGCCTTGCCAATAAATCTACGTGCAGTTCACGATCGTCTCTAAGATAAAGTTTATGCGGGGATAAGAAAGAGCTGGAGCTAAATTTCGGTCGCATCCTGATGGAGATTCGGCTGGTCCCTTTATTTTAGTAAAGGGTATACGGGTAAGGACGGTATAGGTATACTAGGCTGGTAGGTGCGATTCGCCAAAACACCTCGTTACCTTCCTTTACTTGGAGGGTACGACGACACAGGGACTACTGGGGCTACTGACCATGCCTCTCAAGATAAAATCAACTGACTTGGCCATAGCCGGGCAACACGTTTTATTTGCACTCCCAACTATTATTCAGATATGGACCAGGTAAACGCGCTTTACTCGATTACGTAACTTTAACATAGCTGCCACCACAACGGAATACACGCAGCTGACGTTTAACAGTCACCGGGCATGTTTGTTGACAAAGAGTCCCAGATATAGCTCCTCGTAGATACGTTTATTATATAAAATTTATATCTTCGTGATCATTATATATATATATATAGCAGTGACACTAATTTTAATATAGGTAATAGTCCATTCGGACGAGGGACGACCACGAGTCCCAGGGTGCGATCTCGTAATTATTACGTCATAGTGCCAAGCCAGGTGACGCGTTGATTGCTACGTCACCGCCCTTTCGAAGTATCTCCCTTGGCACCCTCTATTTTTGCGTGTTACAAAATGGATTATATATCAACGTCAGTCGCGATCTCCCTAGCGATGTTACGAAACGATTAAAATTTTATTATTGTAAATTTAAAAAAAAAAAATTTAATCTGAATACAGCTCGTCGATAAGATCATGGCGGTAACCGCCATTTTGAAAGCCGTACCGAGCCTCGCGTGCGTCCGAGCTATTCAGTTCAATAATGCCAACGAAAGGGAGAAATTGGGGTGGAGACTCGTTTCAGTGAAATATCCTTCAACGTATTCCGTATGGTGTACAGGATATGCGTATGGGAGGGATATGGCGAGTTGGGATTGGAGGAGCCGTAGACCGGATGTTAAGCCCCTGTTCGGCCTCCGGCTTCGTCCCCCCCCACAACGAATTATTATTTTTAATTTTATCCATCGAGAATTACTAGGACGATCTCATGGGGTCCTTCGCGTAGTGCTTACCACCTATATACGATGGTGGCCCATAGTCAGCGAAGCGTACGCACTCGCCAACATGGCCGCTCCCTTCCCCACCAAAAGCTACCCACGAAATGACTTCGGTCATTAAACTTAATGGACGTTACTAAGATCGTTACCACGCTTGCCCACTCTAATGGCGTCGCCACTTGTACAGCCGTGGGAGGACGATTTTCGTACGCACCATATCCCACCATTGATTCTATGACAAATCAAATATATTTGTCCCTTCTTTCATTTGGAGTCATACCAATTCCTCACGACTGTATATATACAGTATACTGTATGTACAGTCTACGTCAAGAACCTAAGAGTCATTTTGTATGTACATATTGAAGGT